>PVKY010015512.1:0-10153 GCA_004027775.1 Bradypus variegatus | reverse complement strand
TTCGTTCATTGAAAATGTAGTTATTTTTACAGAAATTGGATCTTTCTGCAATTTTCAAAAGTGCACCTGTGGGAAATGTTTAGCACGTGGGAAACGCAACGAATGCTCCTTGCATGGCACACACCATTCCTCTTTGATAACCCTGAGCCTCCTTCCTGGGTCCTGCCATTTGACTCCCAAGCAAAGAATTTGAAAGGTGGTCACACTAGGAGTGCACCCTGTTGAATAGTTGAAAACCAGGCTCCTTCAAGGGAGGAGAGAAGCATTTGAAATTTAACAGTCTTGTTCCAAGTGCCAGTGAGACTGCAAGTCTGCCCTGCCCTTGTGCAGCACCACAGGGGTCTCTGTTACTTCAAGACACAACCCAGAGCCTGGGTTGGCCCAGCTGGCTGCCTCCATCTACCTCTGAGGCTCAAAACATGAAGTTCCTGCCCCAAGTTGGTTCCCTGGGTGTAGCGTGCCACCCTATTCCCAAGCTCTGGCAGCACTCTAACTTTTGTGGCCTTGGGCCAGGGACCCACCCTCGCTGTGTCTTTGTGTCCTCTCAGGGTGGTTCAGAGGATAAGTTGATAAATGTAGTATGCCAGTTGAGATGTGTTATGTCCCCCAAAATGCCATGTTCTTTGATGCAGTCTTGTGGGGGCAGACAGATTACTGTTGATTAGGTTGGAATCCTTTGAATGTTTCCATGGAGATGTGACTCAATCAACTATGGTGGAGACCTTTGATGGGATAATTTCCATGGAGGTGTTACCCCACCCCCTGAGGGTGCGTCTTAATTAAATCACTGGAGTCATATGAAAGTGTTCACAAAAAGAAGGACCTGAGAGCCTGCTAAGAGTGACGTTTTGGAGCTGCAGCTGAGGCAGACATTTTGAAGACAGCCATTGAAAGCTGAGGCTGACCTTTTGGAGAACACCATTTTGAAACACAACCTGGGAGCAAGCAGACGCCAGCCACGTGCCTTCCCAGCTAACAGAGGTTTTCTGGATGCCAATGGCCTTTCTCCAGTGAAGGTATCCTATTGCTGATGCCTTACCTTGGACACTTAATGGCCTTAAGACTGTAACTTTCTAACCAAATAAACCCTTTTTGTAAAAGCCAATCCATTTCTGGTATTTTGCACAATGGCAGTATTAGCAAACTAGAACATGTAGTGTAGAGTGGGCACTCAGGAAGTGTTACTTATTGCTTCATTTGGGATGCCCTTTCCAACTCTGACCACTTGAAGAACTCTTAGGAATCCCTCAGTTCTCATGTCCCCCTCCTCCGGAGGGCTGTGTCCCTGTGCTGAGGATGGAGTTCAGTCCACTTCCTCTCCTACTTGACCCTGTACTTCTTAAAGCAAATCCTTTTTATCTTGGAACTCCCAGCACCTCACCCAGGACCTATTGCTTTGCCCTCAAGGAATTCATAAGAGGGATGGCAGAAGGGTTCCATCACATCTGCCACTTCTGTGCGATCGGTTGTGAAAAGCGCCCGGGTTGAGGAGATTCTGAGACTAAGCTTGAGGAGGGAAAGCACCCCCACTACAGGAGAGACACTGAGCTAAGGGTTCTAGGTGAGTGTTTTCTGATGAGTTAGACTTAGAAATGAAGGGACCAAAGCCTGGAGCTGTGAGTACTGTCCTAGAATTACCCAGCAACATTGGGCAGAGCTGGGCTTCCCACAGACAGGTGCCCTCCCGCTGCCCCCTGACCATCTGGACCTGTGCCCCACTCCCCTGGGCCTGTGCCCTTTCTCAGACCAGGCTCTTTTCTCTGGAGTTTTGGCCCGTCCACCTCCTGGCCACTTCCACCTGCAGAGGATGGTGTCAAGGGCCCCCCTCCTCCTTTGCGTCACCAGCCTGTGCTGGCATAGGGGAGCCTTTGTTTGGTGCAAGCACCCACCAGGAAAAATACCAGTGTTCAGAAGAGGGGCCACCTTCGCCCGCCAAGGAAGGACAGACGCAGCCTTGGTTGTTGAAAAGTGGAATGTGCCAGCTAATGAGGAGCAGTTGAGAGATGGGTGGGCCACCATCCTTGAAGATGAAGGGACCAGTGTCAGGCAGCTGCCTCAGCCTTGTGTTCTGACCTGCTTCCCGAGGTGCCGACAGCAGGCAGGGCTGCAGGGGGGTGAGGTTCTGGCTGCCAGCACCTTCTGATTGCAGAACCTGGCAAGGTGACCAGTGGGGCCAGGCCAGCCCAGCAGGGTGAGGGGGAGTGGGGTAGGAAGGCTCTTGACTTCCCTTCCCTTCCATTCCTTTCCGTTCCCTTCTGTTCCCTTTTCTGGTTTGCTAATGCTGCCGTTAAGCAAAATACCCAAAATGGATTGGCTTTTATAAAGGGGATTTATTAGGTTACAAATTTATAGTTCCAAGGCCATGCAAGTGTCCAAACTAAGGCAATCAACAAGAGGATACCTTCACTGAGGAAAGGCTGATGGCATCCGGAACACCTCTGTCGGCTGGGAAGGCACGTGGCTGGCATCTGCTGTTCCTTTGCTCCCAGGATCTGGTTTCAAAACAGCTTTCTCCAAAATGTCTCTGGGCTTCTGTTCCTCTTAGCTTCTCTCTCTCAGCCCCTGTGCATCCTTGCTTGTTCTCCTAGGGCATTTCTCTCTAAGCCTCTATTAGCTTCTCCAGGACAAACCCTGGGCTTTACCTCTTAGCTTAGCATCTCTAAACGTCTGGGTCTGTGTCAGCCTCTGAGCCCTCTTAAGGACTCCAGTAATCTAATCAAGACCCACGCTGAATGGGTGGGGTCATACCCTCCATGGAAATAATCTAACCAAAAGTTCTCACCCACAGTTGGGGGCTCACATCTCCATGGAAACAACCTAATCAAAAGGTCCTACCCATAATAAGTCTGCACACACAAGATTGGATTAAAAGAATATGGCTTTTGTGGGGGGCATAATAGATTCAGTCCAGCACAATGAGCTTCATGTGAGACAATGTGTGAGAAAGCTCCTGGCATGGGCATAAGGGAATACAGGTAGATGGTTCAACATGCAGAAGGTCCCAAAGTTTATACAGAGATCAAAGTCTCCCCATCACCCCTCCTTCCCTGAGTTCCCCAGTCCCATTCCTCATAGGCAACCACTGTTACCATTTACTGTGACACCTTCTAGAGGTATTTGATGCATATACAAACTCTGTGTGTATGTGTCCTTCTTTTCTTACACTGTCCATAGCCAGTGTTCCACCCCTTGCTTTAATCACCTACCAGTCTAGCTGCAAGGTTGTGCCATAACTGTACACGTAGAAGGGTTATTCTAACAGCTGCACAGAAATCCCCTGTAAGGACGCACTGTTTCCTTCCTGTCCCACACTCTCTCTGTCACTGTCTTTCTCCCCCACCCCCCACCCCCCATTGTTGGTTATTGAGTTGTTTCCAAGCAGGAAATGTTTTAGATCTTGAGTCTTCCATTTGCACACTCACTTTCAGTTCCCTGCCTCTAGTAGGTACCCTGTAAACATTAACCAAACATTGAAGAGAACAGGTAGATGCATCCTTTGAGCTTTCTGTGGAGCAAGGTCCTTGAGAGCAGTTTTAGGGAGTTATTTGGAAAGTGCTCAGCAAATGAGGGTCTTTCTTTTTGCCTCTAATATGACATTTCTCAGCCTCAGCACTGTTGGCGTTTTGGGCCACATAATTCTTTATTGGATGGGACTGTACTCCCTATTGTGGAATGTTCAACAGTGTCCCTGGCTCTACCCACTAGATGCCAGTTGTGACAAATGTTTCCAGACCTTGCCAAGTGTCCCCTAGGGGTTGGGGTGGGGTGAGGGGAGCATAGTTGCCCTGGGTTAAGATCCACTGCTCTAGTGAGATTGGGAAGAGCTGGGTAGGGCCGAGCTTCTGGAGTTCTGTCATGGGACAGACCAGTGGCTGGGAAGGCAGAGACTAGGGGTCACCTAGAGCCACCAAGATACACATAATCTGCTTGCCAGTGGCTGCTTCTTTGGGAGCTGAGGGCTGGGACTGCATTTCTCTCCCTTATACACATACACATACCCACACATGCTCACACTTGCTCCTACACTCCCATCAAAGAGGCATTGTAATGTAGTGTGTTATGGGTGGGTTATAGAGTGACACTTCTTAGTGCCACCACTTCCTAGCTGTGTGACTCAGGGTAAAGTACCTCCCTCTCCTGTGACTCAGTTCTCTCAGCAGTAAAATAGGGATGTTAACATGACCTACCTCTTTGGGTTGTGGGGATGAATGAATTAATTCATGTCAAGCACTTAGCACATGCCATGTGCACAGACTTACTCCATAAATGTCACATAGTGCTGTTATTATCAAGACAAAAAAAATCAGCACAGTTGCTGGGCGTTATCCCTGTGCCGGGTTGCCGTTCAGTCTGCCCGCAGTCTGTGGCGGGGTCCTTGTCCCCGTTTTACTTTAGGGAAGCAGAGACTTGGCGTCAAGATCCTGCTCAGGACCATTGGCTACTCAGTCATGAGGACCAGAGCCCGCTGTCCGAGCCAGGTGGGCCCCAGGAGTGAGGGCCACACTTGGTCTCCTGCAAGCACCAGAAGGCCAGGATCTCGGTTCCCTGGGAGGGTCCAGGAGGGTGGAAGGAGACTGAAAGGGTCTGTGGTTGGTGCCATGTGTTCCAGCCAATTGATCAGTTGTCAGGAGACTTCGTTGTTGGGGGGTCCCCATACAACATCAGTGGTGAGGAGGGGGAGGCTCTGTTGCCAGGAGCCTGCATGTTCACCAGGGGCTCGTGGTCCGTGTCTTGGTGGGGTTACCCAGGAGCTGTCCATCTTCCCACCACCCCTTAGGGTCAAGACCCCTCTCTGGCCATGGCCTGAAGGGCTGGAACTGGGGGCTCTGACGTGGACACACGTTTTCACAGCTTTCTCTTCTTTGTTGATGACATTCTTTTTTGTCATAAAAAATATACATATATGGCTAAAATATAGAAAAGTCTAAGAAAAAAATCAACCATAGGCCCTGATTAAGTTAACAGAGTGGGAAATTTCAGGGCTCAGTTCCTCCCATAGAAGCTTTGACCAATTAGCAAGAACTGGCAGAAACATCATTCTCCAAGCTCCAGAGAGCAGTTAAAGGACTGCAGTAACAGGTCTCATGCTTAATCAAGAAAAAAGCCACCAAAAAAAAACAGAAGGATCTCTTGGTGCCCTAACTGGCCCCTCTCCCATCCCCTCACTGGCTTGTGTAAAACCAGCCCATGCTCCCAGGGCAGGTCCCTGGTCCCAGTTCTAGAAGGAGCATAGTAACCCTCCTCGACACACTGGGGATGTGTGTGTCTGACCCAAGCTGCCTGGCAGTGGCCTGAGAGACTGAACCAGGGCCTCATCGCAGGCTTGCCATCCCAGAACTTGCCCTGCATGTGGAAGGCAGCTCACAGAACTCTCCTACAGAGCACTGTGGGAGAGCAGTCAAGTTGTGGCTGCCTGGAGCAAGGGATTTCTGGCTGTGGGACATACAGTGCAGTGGCTAGGACCATGAAGAAATGGGAAGAGGAGGCATTCATATCTGTGTAAAGAGTGGAATTCTTGGGGCCACACACTCATGCCCAAGACAAGGTGTATGTGCAGAAAGGATCGGGGCAGCTCCTGTGCTTTGGCCTCGAGCTATTCTCTACACTCATTGTATGAATAAGCTCTGAAGGACAGCACTAGCATAGGTCAATCTGCAAAGACTGGGAAAGATATTTTTGTTTTTTCCTTTAATTTTTTTTTTGTTAGCTCTTGGCTTTCAAGAAGAGCTCTGACATGACATTAGCTGGATACAAGCTTAAGGAACAGAAGCCTCAGAGTCAAAATTCCAGTGAAAACAGATTAAAATATCAAAATGTCCAGTTTTCAATAAAAGATTACAAAACATGCAAAGAAACAAGAATGATGGCCTAGGTATAGGAGACCATCGTGGCTTTAGAAACCATCAATGAGGAGGACCAGACTGGGACATACCAGACAAAGGCTTTTAAAAAATAGTCCTAAATATGCTCAAAGAGATAAAAGGAAAACACAGAGAACTAAAACAAATCAGGGAAATGATAGATGAACCAAAAAAAGCATCAGCATAGAGATGGAAATTATGAAAAGGCACCAAACAGAACTGAAGACCACAGCAAAAGAAAGTTCCTAAAGGGATTTAACAGCAGATTGGAGCTGTTAGAAGAGTCAGTGAACTGAAGATAAGACCATTGAAATCATCCAGTCTAAGGAGCAGAAAGAGGAAAGAATGAAGAAAAGTGAACAGAGCCTGAGGAACCTATAGGAAACCATAAAGTGCACCAATATACTCATTGTGGGAGTCCCAGGAGAAGAAGAAAGAGAGAAAAGAGCAGAGAGAAAATTCAAAGAAATAATGACTGAAAACTCCCTAAATTTAACAAAAGACATGAATATACACATCCAAGGTGTGCAACAGACTTCAAACAGGATAAACCCAAATAGCTCCACATGTGATAATATTATAATTAAACCATCAAATGCCAAAGGTAAAGAGAATTCTGAAAGCCACAAGAGAGATGCAACATGCCTTGTACAAGGGAGCCGCAGTAAGATTTAGTGCTAATTTCTCACTGGAAACCATGGAGGCAAGAAGGCAGTGGGTGACATATTTCAAGTGCTGAAAGAAAAAAAAGTGCCAACCAAGAATTCTATATCCAACAAAACTGTCTTTCAAAAATGAGGGAGACTATGTGGGACCTGACTCCCAGGGGTGTAAATCTCCCTGGCAACACAGGACATGACTCCCGAGGATGAATCTGGACCTGACATCATGGGATTGAGAACATCTTGACCAAAAGCAGGATGCGAAAATAAAACAAAATAAAGCTTCAGTGGTTGAGAGATTCCAAATGGAGTCGAGAGGTCACTCTGGTGTGCATTCTTACACACTATATAGACAACACTTTTTAGATTTTAATGTATTGGAATAGCTAGAAGTAAATACCTGAAACTATCAAACTACAAACCTTGACTCATGAAGATGATTGTATAGCAATGTAGCTTAAAAGTGGTGACAGTGTGATTGTGAAAGCCTTGTGGATCACACTCCCTTTATCCAGTGTACGGATAAGAGTAGATACATGGGGACAAAAACTAAATGAAATATGGGTGGGTGGGGTGATTTGGGTGTTTTTTTTTTTACTTTTGCATTTTATTCTTACTTGTACTTTTTCTGGCATGGATAAAATGTTAAAAAAAAATAGATTGGGGTGATGAATGCACAACTATATGATGATACTATGAAAAGTTAATTGTACTCCATGGATGATTGAATGATATGTGAATATATCTCAATGAAACTGAATTTAAAAAAAAAATGAGGGAGAGATTAAGACATTCCCAGATTAAAAAAAAAACTTAGGGAGCTCATCACCACTAGAATGGCCCTACAAGAAATGCCAAGGAGAGTTCTGCAGGTTGAAAGGAAAGAATAGATGATAGATTGAAGCCACGTGAGGAAATAAAGAGCTTTGATGAGGGGAATGACATGGGTAAATATAAACACCAGTACTATTGTATTTTTAGATTTGTAACTCTACTTTTCACTTCCTACAGGATCTAAAAGGCAAATGTGTAGAATATGATAAATCAGTGGCTTCAGTCTCATAATGTATAAATATGTAATTTCGGCAAGATCTACATAAAGGTGGGGAGATGGTGGGGTATAGGAATACAGTTTGTGTGTACTATGGAGGTTAAGTTGGTATCAAAGCAAATAGAGCTGTTACAGATTTATGATGTTAAATTTAAGCCGCATTGTAACTGCAGAGAAAACATCAGAGAATATGCAAACTCATAGAAACGAAAAGCAGAGTACAGGTTGCCAGGGGCAGGGGTAGGGGGAATGGGGAGTTAATGCTAATGTATGTAGGGTTTCTGTTTGGGGAGATGGGAAACTTTTGGTAATAGAAGGGGGTGAAGGTCCCATTACACAGTGAATGTGATTAATCCCGCTGTATGGTATGCTTGGGAATGGTTGAAATGGGAAAGGTTAGGTTGTATATATATTCCCACAATTAAAAAAAAAAAAAGAGCGCCTAAAGAGATGATGGCAATTCAAGGCAATACGTGATCCATGGTGGGATCTAACAAGGGAAGCAAAAAGGCTCAAAGGGCATTATTGGGACATAGGAAAAAAATGTAATCTAGACAAAAGCTTTTTATCAACATTAAAATTCTTGAACTTGATAACTGAACTTTAAGATGGTTACATAAGTGAATATCCTTGTTCTTAGGAAATGTACATGGCTGTATTAAGTGTTCAAGGAGCGTGATGTGTACAACCTACACTCAAGTGTTCAGAAAATGGATTGGTCAATAGATAAATGGATGGGTAGATTGCTGATTTGAAGACAGATAGAAGGATACAAGTGTGGCAAAATGTTGAAACTGGTGGATTTGGGTATCCAGGGGATATGTTGGAATTTGTAATTGTCCTTTAAGTTTGAAGGCATTTCAAAATAAAAAGTTTTAGACATTTTTAAAATTTTGCATATTTCCAGAGATCACTTTTTCTGATTTTCCTTTAATTGATTTTCTTATGATTTTATGTTATATATTTCTGTAGTGATAGTCACTATATATAATTTTTACAGTAGTTACTTTGTTTCACTATTTCTGATGTATTTTAGTACCATTCTTTCACAAATATGTCCTCATATCTTTGAAAGCTCTGTTAGATGCCTTTTTATTGGTTGCATAATATTATGTTAAATGTTTTTCCTTAAAATTTTCTAAATTAATTTTTAATTATGCAAGTAATACAGAAAGTATATTTTAATGTAAAACTTCAAGCATCGCCAGTAAAGGTAAAAGTGCTTTTTGGTCGCCCTCTTAATTCTACTCTCTGCCATAGGGATATGGCTGCTTGTTGTGGCTTTATTTTTCAAAGAGCTAATTTTTTATTGCTTTATTCAATTTTAATAGAAATGCACACTTGTGAAAAATTAAAATAACATCACCTAAAATTGAAAGTTAAAGTTTCCTAAAATTCTACTCCCTGGGGCAAACCAATGTAAAGAGCCTACTGCATGTCCTCTCAGACTCTTTTCATGCATATGAATATAACATGCACTCAGACACATATGTAAGAATAAAATCAGAGTGGGCTTCTCTCGCACTGTGGCGTGTTGGTGTCCTCCATTCATGTGAAGTGACCATGTTCACGCATCCACACCTTTGGCTCTGCCTCACCCCTCTTCACATACCACATTAGGTACCGTAGTGGGGAGTTGGTGCTGTATTGCCCCGTCCCCAGGTCTCTAGCTCTGGGGACTTGCTGCACAGCATTTCCGTGCATGAAGTCTTGTTTAGGACTACTTCTGATTTTCTGCTCAGTAGTCAGCTTGTCCACTTCCATTTGCATGTGGGTCTGTTATGTGGCTCTGTTGACCCGGGGATGGGGGGTGTGGGGGATGAGGAGCCAGCCTGAGCCTGCCAAGAGCCGGGGTGCAGAGGGGCCGGGGCCGTGAGCCAGAAGGCTGGGGCCCACCCTCCACCCCCAGCATCCGTGAACGGGGCAGAGCCCTCCCTCAGCCCCACTCGGTGCCATCACTCTCCCTCCCCATGACATACAACAGTGGGGAGTTGAGTGGTTTGTTTCATCTCTTCTTAAGAAAAAGTTAAATTTATAACCCCAGCCCCGACCTTCCTTGTAACTCATGTGCTCATCCTGTTAACTGGCTTAATATATGGCACCACTATTTCATTAAACAACATACAGGAATAATTAGTTCAGCAACGATGCCTCAGAACAAAAGCCCTTGATTTAGTTTAACTTTATAAGTTGCTCTCTTTTGATGTCCAGGAACACATCTGGGGTCTTAAAGAAAGCAGAAAGAAAAATAGAAGACGTTTGGGCGGGCTGGGGGTTAGGGTTTCCCAAATGCAGCAAGTAACCCTTTGGTGCAGGCATGAGCCTGGCAGATACAGTGTGTGTCACTGCCTCCATCCGCGTCCGTCCATTCTGGGCCCGGAGAAACAGTGTATTTGATTCCCCTATGTAATACTGTTAGCTCAAGCATAGCTGCGCTCCTCGGACCCGTGATCCTTGCTTTGGTGCCACCCATTCTTCCCCAAGTTTATTAGACTTTCATTCTGTTCTTTCATTCACTCCACAGACATTGATTTGTTGCCTGCTGTAGGCTGGGATACATTGCAGGCGCTGTGCTATGA
>PVKY010015511.1:0-10144 GCA_004027775.1 Bradypus variegatus | reverse complement strand
CTCGTTTTACTGGCTTGGTGCTTGGTGCCTCTGCCCGGGCATTGCACACGCCCGCCCAGGTGCTGGGGAGCTTGCCCGGAAGGGACTCGGCCCCCGCAGCCTGCCTGTGGCGGGAAGCACATCTGGCCTTCTTGCGCCTTCTCCAAGCAGAGCGCTGGCATTTTGCAGCTGATGTGTTTGGAGTAAAAATGTTTATGGGCCCAGAGGACCATTAGCAACTTAGCAAATGCTTTTTATTAAGGCCCAGAATGAAGCTGAACTGTAACTGCGTGAGGAGAAGAGAGTGTGGGGCCTCTTGTCCCAGGGTCTTGAGGACCCAGGGCTTTCTGTTCTGCTTCCCCCAGGGCTGGAAGCGGGAGCTCAGTTCCCAAGTAGGGAAACTGCTGGTGTTAAAACAATCTGCTGTTCACTGAGCATCAGTGCCATAAGATGGATTATAGAAAACATTCTTCGGGAGTTTTGAGAAGACAGTGATTACTGGTCAGAAGATGAAAAAGGCTAGAGGAAGCTGCTGATGGGTCCGGAGGATGAATGAGGCCTCAGCAAGCAGCAAAGAGGGATGAGGTTTGATGCAGGAAGAAAACTCCAGGCTGAAGAAGAGGGAGGAGCACCTGGAGTGGCTGTAACACAGAGCATGTGATGGGCAGCAAGCGGGATGTGAGGAGGGAAAAGTGGGTTGAGATGAGATTGTAGACAGGTTTACAAGTGAATGCATATGACACTTGAAACGACAAAGGACAGCCTTTGGAATTTTCTAGAAAGAGAATCTGTTTTAAAAGAACTTCTTGGGTTTCCCCAGGGGCTGTTCTCGTGTGCCCCAGCTATCTGGTGGGACAGAGCGCAGGGTCCAGGGTCTGGGAGACGCGGTATCACGGAGCAGCCGGGTGCACCTGTACCCAGGTGTTTCTACCCAAACAGTATCTGAACGGGGCTCTTTAATGTGTGACTTGGGGCCAACTCCCAAAAGATAAGAGAACCAAAGCGCACCAGCATTGAGAGTGGAAGGTGTGAAGAGCTACGAACCGGGCCACTGGCCTCCTGCATCCTCCTGTCACCTGTGATGCATCACTGCAGGTGACGGTGGTGGCTGTGAAGCCCTCCCAGACCTTGCCTTGGCGCTGTCCTCATCTCGGGTGTCAGCCTGTGCACCCCACTAGCTGGAGTCATTCTCAGAGTCCGTCTCCTCTCACTGTCCTTACTGGAGTCCTGCTCTGCTGTCATATTTGGGCACACACAGGAAGTGGCAGGAAGACTTCCAGGACAGGCAGACAGATGGAGAACGTGTCAGCCCCACCTGCCTGAATGACTCCCAGAACCCGTGTCGCGACCCCGGAGGGGCGGCCACCTCCTCTGCAACCACAGGTGGAGCTGAGCCTGCTCCCTGGTCCCTCACCTCCACGGGCTGCCTGGGGTTCAGCCAAGTCAGTGAGCTGCCAGCCCTCCCGTTTCCCGGGCTGGTGAAACCCATGCAGTCCGGCCACCTGCATTCCCACCTGAGAAGAGGTAACATTACCGAGCAGTGATCCCACGTGTCAGGTGTATCGTGTGGATGCCGGCTCAGGTCCGGGTTTCATCTGGCCTTGGGCTGTGGGCAGAGAGGGGGGAGCCACACACGGGGAGCTGCTCCAAGTGGAGCTGAGTCCAGCCTGGGTTCTGTTTAGCTCGGTTAAAATCTGAGCCAAACATTCATGACTCTTGGTGTAGGAAAAGTGCCTGTGTGGGATTTTTGTGTTCTAACCCAACTGTGAAGAGTAATGTCGGGGAAGGTGGCTTTTCTTTCCATGGTGGGGGAAAGGATGGCTGGAGTGGGAGTCAGAACTCTTGGGTTCTTGTCCTGCTGTCACTCATTTGCCAAGTGACCTTTGATGAGTCACTTCTAATCAACAGGTTTCTGTTTTTCACCTGCAGAGTGGGAGAGAGATCTCCTTTTGCAGATGGTTGCCCTAGCTGAGTTCCGAAGTCCCCTTCAAATTTGCAAAGGGAAGTGTGACAACATTTAATATTTCATTCTGAGGTAAACTTGGAGAAAAGGATGTTTTTAACACACCCTTCCCAACTGGAGTCGATGGTTTGAATGTGGCAACCAGACAACCCTCGTGTCAAATATCCTGTCACATTGCCAGAATACACATTAAAAAATATGCCCCCACTGCTGGCTCTGGTAAAAAATAATCTGATAGTTACATGTGTGTAAAGCAACCCACCCAAACCCTTTCTTTTGGAGAGGATACTGAGACTTTTCAACTCTCTCTTTTATAAATGAAGGAGAGCAGAGAGAGAGAGCTCCATTTAGCAAACACAACAAATAATTAAAAATTACACACCACTCCTCTAACACTCATTTAAAGAAGGAAGACGGGGGAAAGAAGAAAAAGAGAGGGAAATAGAGAAGAGAGGGAAATAAAGAAGAGAGAAGCACAGAGAGAGACCAAGAGGGAAATGGAGTCATGCTGCCCAACTCAGCAGATCTTCACGGAGGATAAACTTTGACAGAGCTGTGGTGCCAAAGTGAACGTGTACACGATTTTGTAGCTATAGAATTCTTTGGGGACATCACTCCAAGAACGATAGCTGCCCCCGGGCCAGGGCCTGCCGCCCTCTGGCATCCACCTCCTGCGGAGCCAGCCATTTGGGCTCCACGCGAGTCCCCCAGACCCACGGCCTGAGGGTGGGGAATGTTCCTGCCCGGGGATCTGGATGAACAGAGAAGCTGCTCTTGGCAACCCCCTGGGAAGGTGTGGCTCAGGAGCCATTAAAAAACCCTACTCTGCTTCCCAGTGGGGAAACTGGCAAACGCTTCCTTGGCTGGGCGGCCACGATTTCGCCACTGATGACGAGTTGACGGCAGATGGCCCTGAGGTGATGAGATGAGAAGGCACTTCCCTCAGTGGTGTTCTTCCCCTTGAACCCACTGCTTCAGTCTGATCACGAGGAAAGCACCTGACGGATCCAAGTGAGGGCTGCTCCTCAAAATACCTGACCAGTGCTCTTCAACTGTCAAAGTCATGGAAAACGGGAAGTCTGAGAACCCCTTAGAGCCTGGAGGAGATGAAGGGGCCTTAGACTGAATGCCAGTCAAGAGCCCACATGAGTCCTTCCTGCCTTTCCCTAACACAAGAAAAGCAAAAGGTAGAGAAGTCAAGGGGCCGATGTTCCAAGACAATCAGCAATTCTTTACGGAGCCCAAGATCTGTGTGCAGCCCCCAGGGAGACAGCGAAGTCAGGCCGTCATCTCTCGGGGAGACCGTGACAGAGGCTGCAGTGTGCCTGGGTGTGTGAAGTGGCCGGGGACACTGGACAGCGCTGGGGGCAGTGCCTCCCTGTCTGGCTGTCTGTGTTGCCCAGGCAGCTCTGGGGGTTGCTCTCTGTGTGAATCTCAGAGAACCCCCCTGCAGCTTGGGTGACCTGCTGTCGGGGCTGGAGCTTGTCCCAGGACATGAGACTTTGAGAGCTAAAACTGGGGTGTCCCAGGCAACCCTACCTATAGCTGGCTTGGCTTGGAAGGAGCTGCAACTAATGTGGCACTCATTTTCCTCCACAACCACCCCTGAGGCTTGTTAACTGGTGGAAGAAAAGCCAGAGGTCCCAGTGGTTCTTGACTCAGCCAAGGAGAAGGGAGTTCCTGTGGCAAATGCCTATGGGAAGACTGAAAACAGACAGACTCTCAGATATCTCCCTCCCTGGTAGCGACCACGAAGCCAGGAGAGGTGGACGCCAAGAAGCCCGGTGGCCCCAGGAAGGAGGGAGGGCTTTATCATCTCACATGGTGGTGGGCTGGGCACTGGTTGCCAGGATGACGACCTCATGGGACTCAACCTGGCCAGGACCGAGCATCCTTAAATCAACTGCCTGTCGGAGGCCGTCCCAGGCCCAGGGGCAGGGCTGGAGGAGGCAGGAGCAGCGCTCAGTGAGCTCTGGAGGGAGACCCAATGTGGGCTCGGATAACCCTAACATCAGGGGGATGCATCGGGTCATAAGGGGGACCACGGGGCTGCAGGGGGTGGGGGAGGGGGTACTCCCTCAGGCACCTCTTGCTGTCTGCTCCCTGATTCAAAACTCTCTTCTTCCTGATTTTTTTGCTAATTGAAACACTGTACCCCTGTGCACCCCAGCGAGAGCCTGGGGGTGGCCTTCGATGCCTTCTCTCCATGGCTCTCCGCTTGGAAAGGATCTAGCTCTGCCTCATCAGTTCCACCACTGCAAGGGCTCTCCCGTCTATCCCTATTTTCACAGCCTCAGCTGGGACCCCACTGGGACCACTCGGAATGTTTCCCCGCCTCTGGTTTCCTCCTACTCTTCTCATCCTCTACCAGACTGGGCTCCTCGAGGGCCAGCTGGTGGCTCGCCCCTCGCTGATCTTCCGATGAAGACCAAGCTCCCGCCCGCCTTGGTCCCAGCCTGTCTTTGCCGCCTGCTTCATGCTGCCCTGCTGGGAGCAGGTGCCCTGGTGTTGGGCTCACCTTTCCTGAAGACTCCTGGCTTCCCCCACCTCCCCCGCCGGGCTCATGCTGTTTCTCCTTAAAGAACATCCTTTGTTGGGAAATCTTCCTGAAGCCGTCCCAGATACCTGCAAGTGCCTCCTCCCTGCTCCCCGCCCTTTCCCTGCCCAGCAGGGTTGGCTCTTCTTTTCTCTTCCATGTATTCCAGCCGTTTGTGAACTGTCCGAGCCACTGGCCAACGAGCTCCTTGGGGGCAGGACTGAGCCTAACACCAGCACAGGGACCCTCAGCTTAGGGCCAATGAATCGATGAGACAATCAAGTCCAACAGCCCCCCAGACAGGCTTTCTGGGGTACAAGCACATCAAATGTGAGCCTTTGAACATGGTCAGCACCATCTGGGTAGCTTGTGGCGTGGCCTGTGCCCCATCCAGGGTCAGGCTGTTTCCTCTGTGGGGCCTGTCATGTGGGGCCCCCGAGGGTTGGTGCCCTGGGCAGTGAGGCTGTCAGGAGACCTCCTCGTCCCCCGCCAACCTGGGCACCCACATTTGGGAGAGGGAGGTGCAGGTCTGGTTGGGTTGGGTGCTGGCTGGGAGCAGGAGAGAGCAGACAATCAACTTCATCTGCCTCGGGGTGCCGTGCCCCAAAGCGAAGCCACGTCCACCTCGGCAGAATGACTTTATGAGCTGGGAGTATCTACGACAAGCGGCAAACGGTGCGTTCAGCCCGAAGCGAATCAGCCCTGACCATCTCTGCTTCCCATAGGAGTGTATTTTCCCATCGGGGGCAGCGGTTTTGCCCCATTTACCAGATGAGGGGACTGAGGCTGGAGGGTGAAGGCCGTGCCCAGGGAGTGCTGGGTTCCTGCCGTCTGTCTGTCCCTGCACGTAGTGGAGAGAGCATCCTGGCCTCAGAGGTGCTCTGACCGGGGCCCGTGGGAGGGAGGGTGGGTTCTGTGAAGGGGAGGGGGCCCCTCTGCTCTCGAGGAGACTGAGGATGTGGAGGAGGAGGAGGGAGAGGAGAAGGGGCCTCTGGGTGTGTCTTGAGGTCTGAACGGCACCACCCAGCCGGACCCTGCGGCTCTTCATTTCTTCCCTGCAGACCCGTGGTTTCCTCTGTGCTCTGAGGCTGGAGAATCGGGGTGCATTCCCCGAGTCCCTGCGGGGTGTCCTGTGGATCTGTTTAGGGGTAGGGCTCAGCCTCACATAAGGAGAAAGTGACTGACCCGTGGGCTCTGACCCCTGCCAGATCCCCTGAGGTCCCTGATCTCACTCCGTCCGTGACGTGGTCATAATCCGCCTCCCGCCAGCTCCTGCTCCTGTGTCTCTCGCTCTAGCTTCCACCTCTCTCCTGTTCCCATACAACCTGCTTAACCGGACCCCAAGACGTAGACTTCAGCTCTCTTCCCTGTTCGGGTGACCGGCCTGCGTTCCCTCCCCACCTCCCGCCCTTTCTCCCTCCCTCCCACCTTCCTTCGTCTCCCTCAGTCTGGAGAGCTGGGCCCTGAGCAAGATCCCAGGATGGAGCTGGGTTTGGGGGGAAGAGAAACAAAGATAAACCCAACAAAGTCCTTGCCCCCCGGGTCTTGCAGTCAGGGCCGATTTCGCCCACACCTAAGCTTGCATTCTAGAAGGTTCTGGTCTTAGGCACAGACTCTGCTCTGGTCCAGAGGGGACAAGGTAGACTCTGTGGTTTGTGCACAGAACTCTGAGGAGAATCCAGACATTCCTGTTCCCTGGGAGCAAACCAGCCTCCCCAGGAGAAAGGGCAGACCCCGAAAGGAGCCCAGGGCACGCCGAATGGCCCCCTGAGGGCTGGCAGGACGTTTCCTTCTCCACTTCCCAGGGAGGAGGGAAGATGCCAACTTAAAGCTGCAGACCTGGATGTCTTTGCTTGTTGAAAAAGATGACGGTGTCCCAGTCCTTGGAGGCACTCACAGCTCTGGGAGTGTCACACCATCCCTGCTCATTCCTCTACAAATGCCATTTCTCCCTTCCCTACCTGCCAAACTTCTATCCATGCTTTAAGGCCCACTCAAATGTGCCCTTCTCTGTGAAGCCTAGTCTCACCCTGCAGGTAGGATTCACCTCTTCCTTTCCCGTGCTTGCACGGCACTTTTGGAAAGAATGCCTTTTTTATAGCTCATTGCCTTGTGTTATGGGATATGCCTTCCCTCTAGGCTCTGGGCTCCTCGAGATCAAGGATTCAAGGGCTGTGTCTCTTCTCAGCGTCCCTAGGGCCAGGCTTGGTGCTCAGTGAAAGATGTGACCTTAGCACAATCTAACGTTACTGCCAGGAGTTGTCCATTAACGTTCCCTTCTCCAGTGATCCCTGGGGCTTCCCTCCAGTGAGAACCACTGCCCACCTCCCCTCTCTAGTCACCATCCCGAGCCTCCAGACTTGCTCTCGCCACAGCCCAAAGCTCCGAGATGCTCCCAGCCCCTGCCCCCGGCACAGCCCATCATAGATGCCCGTGGGGGCGGGGGGCCCTGTGCCCAGCTCCCCGCACTCAGTGATACCTTGATGGAGCGGGGACGTGTTTACGTAGCCCCTGGAACCGAAATGCAGCTTTCCTAATTGTCCTCTGCATGAACCTGGTGCAGTGTTTTAGTGTGTCCTATAGAATAATATTCAGAGAACGAACAAATCAGTGGCAGAACCATCTGAGATTTGCCTAATTGCAACTCAAATTGTTCCCATATTGGAAATTACATGGCTAAGATGCCTTTTGGGGAACTGAATATCAGGAGCTCAGGAAGGTCAGCCAACAATGCGTTGCCGCGGTTTTTTCTCCATGAACTCTCACCAAGACATTTTCCTGCAATGAGACATGTATAGATTGACTCAAGACAGATTTCACAATCACTTTATCCAATTTTGGACGGCTTAATTTGGCAGTTCACGTAACCCCCTTTAATCAGCCTCACGTCCAGGGGTTGCCGCACTCTCAGGCTCTCGGACAGTTGGACGTCCTTTGGGCTGTCGCCCCTGCATGGGGAGGCTGTGGTCACTTCCCACTGTGGCTCTGGGAGCTGGGGCAGCACTGGGGCTCCTTGGCCACCCTGGACCATCACGAGGGCCCCAGTGAGGCAGGAGTCCTGTGTTCTTGCTCCTGGACACAAAACACTCCCACCTAAGCATGGCCAGGTCCAGGAAGGATGGAAGGAAAAGGGTTCTGTGGGTTAAGATAGTTCCAGTTTGGATGCTTATGAAGGATGTGGAGTTCTTAGGATTTTCATCTCTGGTATTAAACACAAAATTATTGGTTACATGCCTAGCCCAGAGCAATCAGGGAAAAAGTAATTTTCTTTCTGTCTCTAATAACACAGGGAACCCCACTCCTGGCACTGGCTGAGGCAGGCAGCCCAGCGGGTGTTCATCGCCACCACTCAGGGTGAAGAAGATGCCAGGTCTTTACTGGGGAGATTTGTATTTGTCCAGTGAGCCCTTAGCCTTCGACTCTCTCCTCAAGAACTCGTGTCCATCCTGTGGGAGCCCTGGGGAAGGAGGACTATCCCCATTTTACAGAATTGAGGCCTGAGAGCTCGAGTGAATCAAGGTCATTTGAGGCATTGATGGTGGAGCCGGCTTAGAATTGGCCTCGTCCTCCCAGGCCAGGGATTTGCTTTGCTTTGTTCCTTTAGGGTCTGCCTCTCGTCCACTTGGATGAGATGTGGCCGGGCATGGAGGCTGTGCTCATTCCGCAGCGTCAGCGTGAGACCAGGGTGAGCAGCTTCGGCTGTGCGTCACCTGTGAGCCACCCTGGGTCCAGACATCTCCTTCTCGGGCGCGGGGGTCTCAGGTTGTGGTGGTTGACTCGCTCTCTACCCAAAGCACTTGAGCATGAGTTTCTAGCTGGGGTGGCTATGCCAGTGCAGTTTTGGACTCGGGTGTTCAGGGCCTCGCTGGGGAGAAGGAAGGGACAGCTGGGCTCCAGGTGCTTTGCAGGTATCATTTTATTTAGCAAGCGGCGCAGAGTCAGGGAGAAGGGAAGTCAGTGCTGGCTGAAGGATGGAGGAGTGTGTGTGGGGTGTGAATGGTGTGTGTTTGTACACTGTGTGTGTACACAGTGTGTGTGGTGTGTGTGTGTAGTGTGTGATGTATGTGGTGTGCATATGTGGCATGTATGTGATATGTTTGTGTGTAGCGTGCAAGTTTATGTGTGTAGAATGTGTACAGTGTGTGTGTGTCAGTGTGTGATGTGTGTGTGGAGGGCAGCGGAAGGCCTCCTAGGAAGGGCAGTGGATTTAGCCTGCAGAGGGACCGCTCCTGCAGGGTGAGAGTGAAGGGGATGCATGAGGCCCAGTGGGGGGATGACAGCAGGCTGCCCTGAGTTGTCCGGGGGGTGAGAGAAGGCTGCCACTGACCAAGCCCCACAGGCTCCAGCTTCCTGGCTGCCCACTTCAGCCCTAGGGCCAGGCTTCCTCCCCCGATGGCCTGGACCTCCACCCAATGTCTGCCTCGGCCAAGGTCGTGAGGAAGCAGCACACGACAGGTGTGGCCCGGGTCTGGGTGAATGAGGGTGAGAGGAGTTTGTGGGCAGGATGCGGGAAATTCCTAGTAGTTATACTAAGAATGATAACTGTGTTTGTTTAGCTCTTTATCCGTGTATGTTTTGACTCATGCCGGCGTTCCTACAATGTCAGAAGGTGACTAGAACTGAGAACCATCAAGCTGGTTTACAGGTGAGGACGCTGAGGCCGAGAGAGTCGCCCCTGCTCACTGAGCTCATCTCCTCCCGCACGGCACCCAGCCCCTGCCACCCACTGAAACCTCATTCTCCCACCAGCACCCGGCACAGCACTGTGCCCACTCCGGGGCTTAATGAACGTTTGTTGCGCTTAAAACATGTGCAGCTGGGCCTGGATGGGAGCGCGTGTCATGGATGGAACAACAGGTGCTTGTGGAGTGTTTAATCTCAAGTCAGACGGGAGGGAGGGCTGGGCTGACATCTCCACCGTCCCTGAATCCCTGTCGTCGAGCCCTGACCAAGCAGGGGTTAGCAGGTATTAAACGGGTGAATAGATTCCACTTCCTACCTTTTACCTACTTCTTCCAGCCAACTTATCTGTCCTTCCCCTCAAATATTTAGCTGATAGGATGAAAGCATCCTGATCAAACAAACTCATCCTTCAATGAAAAGGACTTCAGGGCTGCCGTGTGCTGTGTGACTTCACAGGCATTGTCACTTACGAGGTTCTTATATCCGTATATATGAGATACTGGGTATATATGTAGACCTAGGATAGCTGTGTGGGTGTATATACATATACAAGCATGTATACATATCTCCCTTTATGGGAATTCAGGATAACTCTGTCCAGAAGAGGTTTGTGAGGCTTCAGATGACCCCCAGAGAGGAGTCTGCACGTGACCATCCGAAAGAGCACTTCTGCCTGGGCTGCGTTTTGCAAGCTTTGTGACGCTGTCTTAGCTAAGCTCTGGGAAGTGTATAAGGAGGAAGGGACAGCCTGTGACAAAGAAGCTTACACTGCTGGGTGGGAAGACCCAAAGTTTGAAAAATTACACAACTAATGTTGAGAACTCTAATTTTCTCATCAGAGGCCTCCACCTGTTGCTCTTGACCCATCAGATGATCTCTGAGTCCTACCTGGTCAATCTCTGAGCTGGGGCAACAGCACCTTCTCCCTGGCTCCGAAGGTGTGTGAGGAGCTGGGAACCGTTGTTACTCCCACTCACTTCTCC
>PVKY010015510.1:0-10156 GCA_004027775.1 Bradypus variegatus | reverse complement strand
GAGAGAGGGAGAGAAAACAGGGCTCTGTCCCTGTCTCCGCTGCAGGTCACTGGGCTTTGGCAGACGGCCGTCTGGGCCAGTGGGTGGGGAGGCTCTCACCACTTGTTTTTAATTTCCAGGCTGCCTTAATAAATGTCACTCTTATCTCAGGAAATGAGTTTGAAATTGAGCAGACGCAGCATGCCCAGGATAACAGAGCGGCTCTCGTCCTGTCTGAAGGGCTGCTCTCTGACCCTGGTCGCCTGCTGGACTCGGAAACTTGCTGGCCACGGCGCCTCGGCTAAGTGTAGGGCTTGTTGAACCCCCTCTCCCTCCAGGGACAGTAGAGGCTTGTCTGTGAATCATCCCCAGAGCATCCCGCAGAATGGTGGTCTGAGGACCAGGGACATTGGGGCCCCAGCTGGGGCCTGATGGGGAGGGGAGGTTGCCGTGGGAAGGTGGTCCTCACCAGCCTTGCAGGTGAGGGGGACGCAGGCTCTGCTCACATCCCTGACCCTCTGCCCAGCGGCAGCTCCTGACCCCCCTTCCTCACTGCCCTGCTCAAAACAGAGTGAAGAAAACACAGAGGCTGGTTTTCTTGTTTCAGGCTCTGAAGGAGGAAACACTTTTGCTCCTTCTGGCTCCGTCCTCTGCCCTCCCTGGCCCTCGGCCCAATGTCTTCCCCTCGGTGGCCCCACCCTCAGATAAGCCCCTGGCCGTCCCACCCTGACAGCTGGCCGGGGCCCAGCAACAGCGAGCCCTGGACGTGGCCTGGCAGAGAGGCGGGAGGCAGTTTCCGGGCTCTCGACCGGCTCTGAGTAGACATTTCTTTCCCTTCCTTTGACAAACACTCTGGTGACCCACAAGACTTAACAAGAAGAGCACTCGCTTGCACAGTGAGGGTTGGAGGTGAGAAGCCAGGCTTGGGATCCAAGGGAAGGGTTGGCTCCTGCTGAGGAAAGCTGCTGAGATCCTGGGGGGCAGCACCCGGCTGCTCCCAGCTCCGGTCATGCTACAGGCTTTCAGGAGGTACAGGGCAGGCGAGAGCCCTGCCACAGACGGCAAGCCTGCAGGCTCAGGGGCTGAATCCTAACTGACACTACAGCCTGCAGAGCAGAGGAGCCAGGGCATGAGAAGATGCTGGTCCTGCCCACTGACTCAAGCAGAATCAGACTCTGTGATACTGTCCTGAATGGTGCAATATGGGATCTAATGGTCAGAAGGCTAAGAAGGGGAGGGTGCCATGGGTTGGGATACCCAGTCCATGTGGAGTCTGGAGCTCTGGGTCAGCGTGGAGTCTGGAGCCCTGTGTATGGTCCTTTTAACTCTACGTCCGGATGCAATTCATTTGTCTCTTTCGTATCATCATTTAAAGGGCTGTAAGGCAGGTGGCATTCACTGCACATCTGTCTGGTCACTGAGCAGACATTTATTGGGCACTAATCCGTGCCCCGCCCTGGCCATGTGCTGGGGAGAGATAAGGGTGAAAGGCACCTGCCTCGAGGCTGGGGAGGCCCAGGCTCACAGGTGCTCATCGAGCTTTGTCTTCCAGCTCGGAGCCTGCAGCAACCAATGTCATGACCAAGGGGAAACCCACCAAACGGTTCCATGGTCTCTTGCACAGAGGGCAAGAGCTCACCACAGAACTGGAAGACAGCAGTGTGAGTCTTTTATGGCCAGATGACAGTAAGCTGCTTCTGAAATCTTCTCCACACAGAAGAAATAAGGAAGCCACCCTCATCCCAGTTGCCACTTCCTGCTCGCCACCATGTCAAGGGACACGGGATTTTAGGAGGCCCAGGCTAAGTCCTGAGCTGCTGCTTCCAATATTGGGCAGATCACCTCTGCTTTGTGCCTCAGTTTCCTGAACTGGAGAGCAAATACAGCACAAAAACCCGGATCAAGAGAACTAAAAAGAAATACCACAACAGGATGGTATTAAATGCTAATAGCATCATAATCTGGGAGAACATAATCAAATTGTAATACACAGTTCCAAGCCATATAACAAATTCCTGAGAAGATTAGCTTCTGATTTGTCTCAACCAGCAGCTGCTCAATAAATCCATGTGGACCTCCCTTTCATGCCTAGATGATGACTGGCTTTCCTCTAATAGAGTGTCGCAGCTTGGGTTCCCAGGGAAGCAGACTCTGAGATGGAGTGTAGCATGCAGGGCATTTATTTGGGAGGTTTTTTTGGAATCAATGCCTATTGAAGGGAAAGGAAGGAAGCAGGAGAGGCCATAGGGAGAAGCGGGGCTGCGAAGCAGTCCCACGACAGCCTCAGTTGGCCACAAAAACCAGGACTGGACTCGCCCTTCAGAGGGATCCCCGGTTAGGCCAAGATGACCAGGCTTTTATACACCTGCCGTGGTCTATTGTTTTGTTTTGTTTTTCTTATTTGTTTTCTCTCCTTGGGGAAACTGAGGCACTGAGCAGTGGTGACCTGCCCAAGCTTGGAAGAGGTGGAGAGAGGACTCATACTCAGGCCTCCTAATATCCTGTGTCACATGATACAGTGGTGAGCAGGAGGTGGTTGGGAGGATTGAGTGAAGGGGGATTTGGGTGGCATAGAACAGTCTTCCACAAAGTGCCCAAATCTTGTTTTATCCATCCATCTGCTCAGTAAATAGGTGGTATGCTTACTTTGTGACAGGCACTGGTGATTAAAAATGAATAAGGCACCAGCCCTGTGCTCCATGAGCTCCCATTTTCCTTCCTCTGTTACAATTATACATTTAGTTTTTCTAAGTTTATTTAGAGAATCTACCAAGCCAGTGCGTGCTTCTCACACTTTAGTGTGCTCCTGGGGATCTTGTTAAAATGCAGATTCTGAGTCAGTTGCCTGGGAGGCCCTGGGAGTTCAGATCGGGTGACGTGATGTCACTGGTCCTGGACCACTCTGAGCAGCAAAGCTCTGCTCTTTCCACTTTGGCCTCCTTCAGTCAGTCCCACCATGTACTCTCCTCCTGGCTCAAACTTCAGATCGGTTGAAGTGTATCAGAGGGGTTTTCTATCTCCTGGCCGTGAAGCATAGTGGGTAAGAGTGCCAGTCGCACAGACTTATGCTTGGCTCCAGCTTTGCCTCACACATGGAATTTGGATAATTTACATAGGCTCTCCAAGCTTCAGTTTTGCATCTGTGAGATGAGAATGATAATCTTAGTACCAACCTTACATATTTCTGTGGCGATTAAATGTGCAAATGCATATATAGTGTTCAGCACGGTCCCTCACACCTAACAAGTACTCCATAAAGTTTTAACTTAATAAAATACCTATCTGTTTTTGGCTGGCCCCTAGACATGGATCCTGAGCTGATGAGCCTGTCCACAGCTGAAGACTGGCCTGGATTCCCCGGAGAAGGTGTGAAGCCATCTCTAAGGTTCCATAGTAGAGAAAAGGTCCTCGAGACACGTGGTCCAGGCTCTTGCAGAGGCTGGATGGTTGCCCTGCACACGTGGGGGTCAGCAACTTAAGGAATGACATCGTTCCCTGCTTCCTCTGTCAGTGCCTCTGAGAAGCCCTGGGGTTCCCAGCCAGGGCCGAGGAGGGGGCTTCTGGAGCCCTTGCAATAGTTTGTCCGAGGGTGTTGCGTATCACTGCTTCTTCCACTTCGACCAACGGGAGAGGAGGCCACTGGTTTCCCATCTGTGGAAAACATTTAGTTCTGGAAAACTGTGCTTGTTCATGTGGATCCTGAATACTGCCAGGAACTGGACCCTCAGCTGACCACTGATTTTGCCTCCAGACAGCAGCATTGGGATCAGAGAACATCCCAATGGAATCCAGCCATTTTGCCCGGCCAAGGTCAATAGGAAAATAAGGGAATTTCCCCAAAGTAGCTTGCAGCATCTCCTCAATGCTGTTAATGTGGCTACCTACCACTGAGTTTAAATGCAGTTTCTTTGTTTTTTTTTCCTCCAGTTCTTTGATGCTGCTAAATTATAGTGTGCATGCATGCACACTTTTTTCCACATGTGTAGGTGTCAAACATGCCACCAACCTAACGTTTGGTGCATCTCCCAGCGCACTGAAGCTAATCTCTAGGAGGCTGCAAGATGCAGGGAAATGGTTGATGTCACGTGCTTCTGCTTCTGTCTCACCCAAGAAACAGGCTGCCATAGGAACACATTTTTATCTCATGGGGAAAGTAGAAAATTACCTTTTGAGGATAGTTTCACCCAGTAATTACTCTTGGAGCTTCAGGTATTGAAACTCACCACTTCTGTGGTTTATAGTAATGGCTGTGGTACTTAAAAAAAAAAAAAGGGAAACAAAAAATTAAAGTATATTTCACTTTCCCTCTGCTGAAAGATGCAAACAGCAGCGCGAAGAACCAAACTAAGAAGGTAATTTAAAGAGCATCCAAATTCATGGGCCAGAACCTTAAAAGGCAAGATTTAACAAATTTAAGGGGCACAAATTTAAGGACATTGGACAAACAAGAGAGAAAAAGCAGAGAGGGATTCTGACCTCGGGGAATCAAGTTGGGGGACGGAATGCAGATAAAGAGCAACTCAACCAGGAAGTTAATTAGGACTACGAAGGAAATAACAGGACGTGTGCTCTAAAGAATAACAGGGCACCACCTACTTAGGGTGGGGCGGCCAAGACAGACCTCAGGAGGTGAGACCTGTAGGAAGACAGGGAACTATGTTAATGAAAAGGTGAACTAGATAACTCACAACCTCCTTGGCCAAGCCAATTCCCCACCTACTCCTCAGTGCCAGGAAACTAACATTTGTAGGCTTTGTGCAGGAGCTTTCTTAACTCCAAATCCTGTGAAGTGGGGTGACCCCACCTTTAGAAGAGGAAAGCAGTTCAGGAGGTTAAGAAACTTGGCCAGAGAGTGTAACAGGCTAGGTTGAGGAGGGCCATGCCGGGAATATACAAGCACTGACTGCTTTCATTTCTCCAAATAACCAATAACAAATTTTGTTTGCCCAGCGCCCACCTCACATACACTCGTTGGGGGAAAAAATTATAAAACAGTTTTAAAGGTGTCTCAATCTTTCCGAATACAGTAGTTAGTTTGGCTCAGCAATCTGCAGCCTGATCTGATCATTAAATGTTTGCTCTCATCTCCTTCCATCCTCTCTAATTCCAGCCCCTGCCGGTGACCAGGGCAGAGGTGGGGGAAGGCGTCACCGTGCATGTTGGCCCGTCTATTGGGTAGTTTTTCTTGGTGGCAGTTCCTTCTTCTGTTGGTTGACCCATGGAAGACAGGTTGCCTGCTGGTTCGAGAGGCGGATTCTGCTCTGCTGTGTATTCGTGGGTTGGTTCTTTGGCTGGTGGTGGTGGACACGGAGGTCACCCTGAAGCAAGGCCTCTCTCCACCCTCCCTGTGCAGAGTGAAGTCAGCCTCAGGCCATCGCCTTCATGACGAGTGGACCTTGAAGTGGCCATATCATGATGGCTTATGCTCCAGCAACCTTCTACGTTATTTCCTCGACTGTCCCATGCTGGGAAACTTTGTTACCACACCGAGTGGTAGAAAGTTGCTCACCCTCTTTCAATGTTGCCGCTTTCTGCTCCACTTTCCCCCCCACCCGGCATCATCAGGTACATCTGATAGTTCAGAGGCTCAGGAGTAAGCCAGGCTGGCCTCTGACTCAGGTAACAGCATGGAGGGAGACAGGTCTGGAACCCTTGATTTCATGGGAAGGAGAAAGAAGTGCCTCCAAAGTGAAAACACCTGCCTTTTCTCTAGCTTCCTTAATAAAGATGGGTGGGAAGTTATCATAAAAGTTCTGCTGGCTCTCTGCCGCTGAGAAAACCCTATGGCAGGGTGTAAAACCTTCTGATATTGTTTGGTTCTTAGCTGAGATCTATTTGTCCAACCTTGTACTGAGTTGGGCTGTGGTGGGGGTGGGGGAATCCTCAATCTATACTTCATATTCTTATGCTCCAGGAAGTAGGTAGCAAAGCCAGGATTCAAACCCAGGTCAATCTGGCTCCAAAGTCCACGGTTTTTATGATTTATTTTTTTTCTCCTCATGGCGCTACCTCTACCACAAACCATATTTTAGTTGGAACATGCTCCGAAAAAAATATTCCCAAACCAGGAGAGAGAAAAAAAGTGCATGCATAGGGGATCAGAAGAGTAGGTGGATATTTTTTTTTTAAGTCCTTCACAAAATCTATGTAGAAGAAACAAAATGAGGTGGGTTTGAAGGAAAAGAAATTAAAATATCTGCATTGCTGAAAGTAGCATTGTGTGCTTCAGCCAAGAGGGCTTGCGCTGACAACCTCCTCCAGGGAGTACAAGTTATGGCACAATCTTGCTTAGCTTGGCCTTGCTTGCATGGTAGATGGCTCCAGTGTACAGTTTCTTCTTGAACAAGTATGCCTATTAAGGTGTGGACTTGCAGCTAAAGAACAGACATCTGTACAAGGCTGTAAAAGTAATGAAGCTGTAAAGACTTGAGGCTGTGCTGGGCTGAAAGGATCTGAGACACAGAACTCAAACCACCAGCCTGTCCTAAAGGAAAGCCAAGGACAAGGATGATTTACAGGTTCTACAAGGATGTTTCTAACAGCAGGCATAGTGAGGAGCAATGTCAGTGTTGGGGGAAGAAGGACTAGGCTGAGGGGCTACCACCAACACATGTGAGGGCACTGTCTTCTTCCCACTTAGGGATCAGTTGGAATATTCTTCTCACTCTTGTCATTATAGATTGCTCCATCCAGGACCCTGAATTCTCTATCATCCACATCTGCCTGATGGATTCAGATTCCTTACAAACTCTTCATAGCAACTGTTTAAACGCTGAGTGGTTTCTTTGGCTAAGCCAGTAAACCGATGAAATTCCATGGTGTTATCTAATAAAGGTGTCTTGAGAAAGGGTGTGATCTGAAGTTGGACTCACTTGGTTGGCCTGTTTTAAAGGCATCCTGGGTGCACATTACCAGGAAGTGCATAAAAACACTCCATCCTAGTAGAATGAAATTGAGTCTTTCATCTATGACCATTTGGCTCAATTAGTTAAAAGAGTCCTTTCCAAATGTTTTACTTGTTTTATTTCAATTCATTTCCCCTTATTCCCAATCACTGCTCAGTGATGACAATATGCTAGGCTAAATGTCTCACATGCCAAGTAGGATTTAAACATGCAACCTGGGGGCAATGGAATTCCAGGAGAAGGACCAACAAGAACAAAGATACAGACAGGGAAAGGCTCGGGGTATAGAATGTCAGGTGTCTGGAGGGATTAATAAGAGGTGTAATAAGGCTGAAAAGACAGTAGGAGCATGTTGTGGACCACCTTCATTCTGTAGGCAAGGAGGAGCTATGGGTATATTTTGAGTGATCTCCATAATTGCTGCCCCCATCCTGGGTAGAATTTGCAACTTCTTCCTTTGTGACCACTGCACTCTCTACAGTTTTATAGAAGCAACTGTAGCACTTTGGTGTCCTTACCTGTTTCCAAATGGGATCTTTTGCTTGATTTTAAGTCTCCTTGAGAGCAGTACTTGGTGCAGATTAGGCTCTCAGATGCTGCTGAAGGAGCCATGATCACCTTGAGCAAATCTGGCAGCAGAGAAAAGAATGGACAGAGGAGGAGGCAGCCCAAGGGACAGCACTGAGACAGAACACAGAGAAGGAAGCATAGGCAGGGATGGTGGAGTTGAGAGTGGAAGCCCGTGAGAGACTATTTGGAAGTAAATGTTGGTAAAATACAGCAACTTGATTTTACCTCTGTTGGGCTTGAGGTAGGGTGAAGGGGCCAAAGCATTAGCAAAGGTCTCAAAAATATGTATTGCCAAGGTAGGCAGAAAGAATCCCAGTCAAGTAGAAGGCAAAACTGTACAGAGGAAGACATGAATTTTGCTCACCTGCTTCCTCTGCCTGTGATTTCAGCCAACTACCACCTTAACTATTCAGATCATTACCATCCTTCAGGACCACCTTAAAAGCCTCTGCTGTCTAGATGCCTATGCAGCTTATCTGTGTCTGGGTATGATCTTTCCCTCCTTTCAACTCTTAAAGCACTTCAACCTCTCATATGACACATTCAATTTTATAGTATACTTGTTGCTTCTCTTGTTTCTCCTCCCCTCCTCAACAGAATATGTGCTCCCTTAGCCCCTGTGCTTATACACTTCTATTCATTTGAGTGGAACAGAATGCCCTACTAAAGCTGATTCCAGAGCATCACCTTCTTATCCAAATAGGAGAGAATTAAGTAAACACTGATTCTAAGGTTTTTGCCTAAACAACCAGAAGGATGGAGCTGCCATTAAGTGAGATGGGAAGATTAGGGGTAGAGTATGTTGATAGGAAAAATCAGGAGGCCAGTTTTGGATGAAATAGGTTTGACATTTTTATTAGACAACCAGTTGGAGATATTGAGTAGACAGTTTGATACATGGATTTGGAATGGGGAGAGAAACATGCTAGAGATAGACACATGGGAGTCATATATCTATCAGTGGCACTACAAGTCTTGAGACTGGAGGAGATCACTAAGGAACTGAGTATAGACAGAAAAGGGAAAACATCTAAGGACTGAACTCTGGGGTTAAGAGTACGGGGAGAAAAACAGAGACCTGCAAAAGAGACAGAACTGGCTGAGGAGGAAGAAGGAAACAAAGAGAATGTAGAGTCCTGAAATCCAAGTGATAAAAGGGTTTCCAGGAGAAGGCAATGATCTATCGCACAAAATTCTGTTACCAGATTAAAGTAAAACAATGATTAAAGAATTGAATTAGCAATGTGGAGATTATCAGTGACTATAATCTGATAGTGATTATTTCAGTGATTATTGGAAAGAGCAGCTATGGTGGAATGGTGAGGACAAAGGCTTGGGTGGAATGAATGTGAGAAAAAATGGTGGAGAGGAATTGGAAGCTGAAACTTTGAGACATTTTCTGTAAAGCAAAAGAGAAAAGTGGGGTAGTAGCTGGATGGGAAGGTAGCTTGAGAATTTTTTTAAGATAGGAGAAATAATATCATATTTACATTTTGATAGGAGTAATCCAGGAGAAAGAGGAAAATTAGCACAAAAGAGAGAGGGGAGAATTACTGGAGTGATGTCTTTGAACAGGTGAAAGGGATAGAGAATTAGTGCCAAAGTGGAGGGATTGGATTTAAGGGCACAGACAATGCATCCATAGTAATAGAAAGAGAGTCGGGACAGTTGCTGAAAGGTGGGTAGATGTGGGATGTGAAATGGAAGTTTGTGGAAGTTCTCTTTTGTCTGCTTCAACTCAAGAGAAAACTGAAACTAGGAAAGCAAGCTTATGTGTTGATGCCGCTGCCATTGATGAGAGGGGGTAGGAGTTGGTCAGGTACTGCCTTAGCATGAGCCTGCATAAGGAGCAGAGTTACTTGCACACAGCCTGACCTTCAAAGGGCTCCAGTGAAAGGTTGAACTAGAAAACATTCTGCCTAGTGGCCTAGGGAGATCATAGGGAAGCTCATCTAACCCTGCCTGGGTTCTGAGTGAATAAAAGCACTTTGGGAAATGGACACTCTAGGCCTGAGCTCCTGGCAGATTTGAGGTTCAAACATATACCATTCCCATGGTCCAAGGACCTAAAGCCAGAGCTAGTGATGACCATGGTGCACCTGCAGAAGTCAATGAGAAGCTGCTCTAGCAGGATGTCCCCATAATCAACACTACAGGGGAACCTCACAGAAAACAGACCCCACTAAGGATGAACTCACAGTAAAAAGTTACAAAACATAGGAGGTAAAAACATAAAAATCAACATCAGTGAGATTCGAAGCCCAAGTCTTTCAGATAACAGAACAGTTGGCAAGAGACTCTAAAATTAGTGTATTTAAATAATTGAGGGCATAAGAAAAGGAATTAGAAGCATAAGAAAAGAGCAACACTATGAAATAAAAGAAACATTATTAATATTAAAAGCTTAATGAACAAATATGAGAGCAGAATAGATACAGATGAAGGGGGAATCAATGAATTAGAAGATTTGGCTGAGGAAATTATTTGGGACTAATATAGAAAAATAAAGAGACAAAAATTATGAAGTAGACATTAAAATCATGGAAGGGAAAAATAAGATGTCTAAGCAGACATCTGTTTTACCTAAACAGAAGTTAAAATATAGGCATTCTCTAGAAAAAAATTGAGAGAATTTACTATTTATAGAGTATTGCTGAAAGAACTACTAAGGGATCTATTTCAGGAAGAGGGAAATTTACCCC
>PVKY010015509.1:0-10153 GCA_004027775.1 Bradypus variegatus | reverse complement strand
TGAGTTAAGGCTGAACTGGAGGTCCTGGGTGGCTGCAGAAGCAAAGAGCACAAGCTTCTTGGTCAGTGGTAAAAAGGGAACATTGATATTAGAGACAAATCTTGCCCATTTCTTCATTTTGCCTTTAGCTGGTCCTGGAGAGCTATATTCTCTAAACTTAGACTTCACAAATAAGAGCAAATAGTTAAGTATTGGTTGAGTTTATACTTAAGATTATTGTTAAAGGAAGAGAGACCGTATATTAAAAAGACAGGGATCTAAAGGAAGAGTGATAAACTCCATGTAACTGAGGCCAGAAATTTTAGTTCTGATTAACTAATTCTAGTAGATACCTGTGTAATTCAACCGATCGTGGAGTGGAGTGATTTTTTCCTCTAAAGTAGACAGAAGAGAAGCTGATAAATGATTTTTACCCCACTATCCTTCAAAATATGTTTTTTAGTCTCTCTCTCAATAATAGGGAAAGTGCCTTCTGTTTTGTTTGTTTTGATCCACAGACCTCAGCATTATACTATGTAGTTTGTTAAGCTTTAATATTTTCCAAGTTTAACTAATTGAAGAGCCCTTGTTTTAAATGGAGAGCAAAGGAAAGTAACATGAAACCCATGTTAAATAGTTATACAGTTTACTAATTCTTTGGAAAATAATCCTAATTGTAATTATAAAAGCACAATAGAATCTAACATTAATCATGAGCTATAATAATGGCTATTTATTGGACCATTACTATAGCTGACTATGTGGTGCTGGTGCTAAGGATGCAAAGATGAGTAAGATTTCATCTCTGCCTTCGAAGAGTTCATAGCGTAGTGAGGGAGAAAAAAGTTGCAAAAAAAAGCACAACAAAATGTAAGAAGTTTTATGGTAAAATGTGCAGAGTGCTAGATGATGCAGCCAAGGAAAAAACTCAGAAAACTAGTGAAAACTTCACAAAAGGAACTTTTGCTAAGCTAAGAGTTCCAGAAGATGATCACAAACTATAGCTACAACACAGACAGATATATGCAGTCATTCTTAGAGGCTAGACAGGATGTCAAACTAGTGGGAAGTGTGCCAGTGAACTCCCAGTTATCCGTGGGCAGATTAACGGCGCTGCAGAATTTGGGAATGGCGCTCTCCATCCCACCTCAGAATCTGCTGGCATCTTTTCAACTCTCCCTCCTGCTACACAGCACCTTCTTGAACCATATTGTCAGTCCAGGAGAGGGGTTCATTCTCCCCTCATATGTTTGCTACTGTGGACAAATATGAATTACCCCATTTTCCACTTGACTATGCAAATTAATGATCACTTCTATCAGCATGGAAAATCAGCATGCTGGATAGTAGCTTTCAACACATTATAAGCATCTGATAAGCTGTGGTAACAAATGCTGTTGGATGTGGAAGGAAACAAAAGCCTCATGTATTTTTGATGGAAAGGAGGTTATATGAGGGGAAAATGAATTGGTCAAGTGTGGTCCAAAGGTCTTCCTGCCCCATTCTGCAGATGAATCATTTAAGCACTACAGAATGATAGGCTCCTGAGAGCCTCAGTCTGCGAAATGGTTCAAAATTGCACATGTGTGTGTATATATATGTATATGTGTATCTGTTGCATGTATGCGTGTGTGTTCTTACGCATGTATGTGTATGAATGTGTATAAATGTGTGTGCATATGAGTGTATCGGTACTTATATGTGTGTATTTGTGTGTCTGTATATTTATGTGTGTGTACTAATGAGTATGTGTAAGTATCTGTGTGTGTGTGAATATATTTCCAGACCGGCTGGAAAGTAAGTATAAAACTTCTCATACTTCTCGTGGGCTCTGTCTCTTTCCGCATCAGCAACAGACAAAAGCAGAGCCTGCATTAGAAGTCTGCGGCTCTTTGAGGACATTCCACATTGGAAGCTTATGGGTTCTCTGAAGGATGGTGGGTTTTACATGAGCTCTGACAATTCCTCTAGGAAGAAGGCACTGCTGCAGACAAGCTAGACTGAAGCCCGGTATCCCGCTCCCCACCCCATCCGGTTCCTAAGTCGTCCCCTCCAGCAGCTGCGGGCTCTGCAGAGACGGCCCGGGCAGGTTCAGCCACGGAGCGCGCCGCCCGCGGGCTGGAGTCGGCCGGAGGCGCCGGAGGGAGGGGAGGGAGCGAGAGGGCGGGGGCGGCGGGAAGCCATGCCTCCAGCTGTGGAGACTGCCGCACAGCTGGAGCGGTCGCCGTCACCTGCGCGGCGCCGTCACCCTTCCTCCCGCTGCTCGGCCCACGGCGGGCGGACTTTGCGGTGGGAGCGCGGCGCAGTGAGCAGCGGGCGCCGGGGGCGCCCGGCGTAGGCGGCGGCGGCGGCGGCAGCGGTGGGCCGAGCCGGTATTTATAGCTCGGTGACAGCGCGGCCCCGGCAACGCCGCGGGTCGGTCTAGCCGCGCTTCCCGGCGAGGCCGCCGGCGCGGCGGAGGGCTGTGTGCGACCCCGTCTCGCGTGTGCCGACGCCCGGAGCCCCGCGGCCCTATCGGGTGAGTACCGGAGCCGGGCTGGGCGCGCCACCCCCGCTACTAGGTCTCGCCGCAGCGGAGCCTCCGGGTCGGCTCTTCCGCAGCCGGCTGCCGGCTCGCCGGTGCCCGCGATAAGGAGGCGGCCGCCGAACCCGGCCGCGGGTCCACGGTGCCTTTTATCCTCCCTTCCAGAGGATGGTGTCCAAAGAGCAAGGGTGAAGTGTCAAGGAGGGCGACGCACTCACCAACCCCTCTGGGTAAGAGCAGAGAAGGCTTCTAGGCGAATGCCTCGAGATGGGGAGTCCTCAGGCTCCCGGCCGCGGGGTAACGGACACCACCGGAACAGACCTAGAACTTCTCTCGCTTCAGTGGTTCCTGGGATAGGTTTGGAGAACAAGCCTTATCTATTGTTAATTAAATTAACAGGTTGCAGTTCGTGTGTATTCTCTAAACCAATAACAAAACAAAAGCAAGCGACCAACCAACCAACCAAACAAAAAAAGAACAGTCTTTGGGTATTTACTAACTTCCTCGTGAACTAAAACAATCTTTCCTTTCTTGTTTTTGAAAATGCCACAGGCCCACAAGTGTGTTTGACTGATGTGGTAACACTTTGGCTGCCATTATTCATTCTACTCACTCTAAAACAATAAACTCAGTGTGTGTGTGTATGATTGGAGTAAACATCGCGTGCTATTTTATTATTTATCTGCCCATATGTCTCATGAGCCAAAAAACAACTGAGTAGAAATGTGATAAATATAAGGAAATGTATTTTCTCCTTAATTAAAATCTGTTGTCTGAAATCCAAGGTAGGACTTCTAAGGAATTTTTCAAGGTTTCATTTTGTCTTTAGAAAAAAAGTGTTTCTGATTTTTTAATTACAAAAAGTAGTAGAAAATGTAACATTTTTTTCCCTCAGATTTTGTAGTTTGGAGATAATTATGGATTTTGATATTTTGACTCAGGTATTCATCTCCCCTCAACCCACTCCTTATATCGTCCTTGTGTTCAGAAAACAGGACTTGTCAGCTTTATTTAATTTTCTTCTTTCAACTGCCAATCATTTAAAAAATAATTTCAGAAGTGAGAATTATTATTTTGCTTATTAAGTATTATTTTCTTTGGCACGTTGTGTTTAGAGTATGATCACAGAGATCCATTCTTTATCATAAACTGATATACCTGAAAAGGACAACCAACATTTTAAGAGAATTCCTTGGTGGTTAAATTTTTAACATTATGACATGAAAGGGCTCATAAATATTTTGCCTTTCAATGAAAAGTTTAATAATGTCTTTGTTTTTGCTTTTGGATTCTCTATTTTGAAAACTTGCACTGCTTCAGTGCTTGTTATCCCAAAGGTTGGAAGATAAGAACAAGGGAAGAAAACCACTTAAAGGTTGAAACGATGTGTTGAGGAAGTCCAGGAAGTGATGTATGGATGTGATCTTCTAATAAGAGAGGGGACTACAGATACCATCCTGATATTTATGCAAAAACGCTTTTGGTGGTTTCATTGATTGACTTAAAAGGTTGCTTTTTATGTGAAAGGCTCTGTGGTCTCTTGTATTGGACTAAAAGAAGTTCCCAGTTTACTTCTGTTATTATTGCTATTTGTATTTTTTTAAACTTGTATTAAGCACTTGCATTATGTAAAATGCTATGTATAAGCTCCACATACTTGTTTTTTGAGCAACAATTTAAAACAATATATTAAGACCTATTACCTCAGAGTAGGTCCAGATATGTTTTTTTTTCCATCTTTCTACCATTTCTTTTTTTACAGACTTGGGTGTCCCATGATTTATAGTCTAAACTTTCTTGGAATGGAATCCTTAGTGTTCCCCCCTGCCACCCCTTGCCCAAGGCTGGTCTGTTACCCACCCATCATCCATCCATCTCCTTATTTATTGATCCATCTGCAAGTATTTATTGACTGCCTGCTAGGTGCAAGTCATTACAATGTACTTACTCTTACTTCCTTTCCCATATGAAATTTTTTCTGTTTTTTTTTTTTAATACTAGTCAGTGTAGGGAGCACTGTAGTAATTAAGAATATTGACTTGGGGCTCATAAAGAGGTAGATCTGCCCATTTCTGCCAGTTACTAGCTGTATGACCTTGGGCAGGTTATAACCTCTTTAAACTTCCATTTCCCCACTGGTAAAATCCAAAGGGTTGAAATAAAGATTAATCAAGACAATATGTGAAAAGTGCTTTCCAACAGCCTGACATGTAAAAAGCACTCAAAAATGTTAATTATTGTGTTGTTTATGTCTGCTCTAACCTATTCATCTTCACATTCCCCATCTTGGAAAATGATAAATCCATCCTGGGTTTTATCCAGACTACATCCAATTGATCAGCAAATCTTGTCAGCTCATCCTTTTAAATGCATCCGGAATCTGAGTTCTAGTTCTACCAGCCCGGTCCAAGTTACTGCATTTGACCTGGATTATCACAACAGCTCCCTCAGTAGCCTCCCTGCTTCTGTTCCTTGACCTCCTACAAAGTATTTTCAACCAGCAGACAGAGTGGCTGTCTAAACTGTAAGTCAGATCATGTTACTCCTCTGCTTCCCATCTTATTGAAGATGGAAAGCCCATGTACACAGGATGTCCTCAAGGCTGCCTTTATATGACTGCATACTACCTCTGGAATCTCATCTCCTTTCACAGTCTTCTTCACCCATGCCCCTTCACTCGCACCAGCCTCTTTGCTGCTCCTTAAATGCACTCAGCATGCAAGCTTCAGGGCTTTGCAATTTGTGTTCCACCAGTGTGGATCATTCTTTTCCCACATTATCTCCTTGCTTCCTTCCCTTCTTTCATGTCTCTGTTCAAATGTCACTTTAGAAAGAGGCGTTCTTCGACTTCCCTCACTCCTGATACTCCCTATTAATTTTCCCCTACTTTAATTTTATCCGTCAACTTACAACTTTATAAAATACTGTGAATTTAATGTTTGTCTGTTTAATGTCTGTTTCCCTCAACTAGACTATGAAATCTATGGCAATAGGGACTTTCTCTGTTTGTAACTCCAGCACTTAATCATTTAGTAAATGTTGAACAAATGAATGAATGGAAGTTATGGAATTAACAGATCTGGACTTGACCACTTTGTATGTATGATTTTGGACAGGTAACAGTGTTTTTGACCCTCAAAACATCTGTAAAATAAAGGTAATATTCAGGCTTACCTCACTGAGTTGTTGCATTAAAATCTTTTAATGCTGAGTGTAGCTTATAAAAAACACTCAGAAAATGTAGTATAAAGTTGATATTATTTCATGCCCATTTTTAATGGGAGATGAACAAAAGTCACTTGTATTTTCACAGTGGTCTTCAGAGTAAAGAAATACCTGGAAATGACCAGGAAACTTTATAGATGTAGTCTTCTGTAATCTCCACATCAACCCTACTTTTGTTAGGATTTTACTAGTGAAGAAATGGAGTCTCAAAGAGGTTAGGGATTTGCCCAAGATCATCCACTATGATGGATCATATAGATTTTACTACATTATGCTGCCTTCTGAAAACAAATGTTATTGATTGCCTCATTTTTATGTCATTCTGAGGGTGTGATTTTACCCATTAAAAATCGTAAGAGGTAAAAAGTGATATAGATATAGGCTATTATCATTAGTTATCTTTTTAGGAAATAATATCAAATAACTTAAAACTTTGCCCTTTGACATGCAAATTTAAAAATGATTTTATCCTAAGGATTAAATGAAATGATTGTGAAGTATATCCTCATAGCTTTAAATAACTTTGCATGTAGTAGAATAACACTATTGCTAACTAATTTAAGAAAATAACTTTTAACTTTGCCTGGTACTAATACGACCAAGATCTGCCCAAAACACAGCAGTGTACTTCACAAAGTGAATATCACACTTGAAATTGGATTCAAGATGCTGAAATAAAGTTCACAGAATACATCTTGGCAGAGCAGCAGGCACAGTCATCACTAGTTGGTCCTTTAATGGGAGGTAAAAGGGGTTACAGGTAAAAATACCAGCCATTAATAGCTAGGGACCTTCCAGAAATCCTAGAATAGTGCTTCACAAGAAAAATGACCAGTTCAGTAATCTGGTTAGGTATAACTTGCTGCTAAGACCTAACATTAGTAGAGCTGTGCTTTGGGTCCTGCTTACTTGGCTAGTTAAAATGTCTTTTTTAAAAGCATATCATTTCATCATGGACATGGCAATTTTTGGCAATCTTGCATATAAAGTCATGAAGTGGGTAAAAGCAGAGGTTTTATCTAAGTTATTAGGTAGGTTTTTCAAATTTGGGACCCTTAAAAGACATCATTTCAGCTTCTGGATTTTATGAGGTAAGAATAAATATCATCTGTATTTGGCATAACATAAATATGGAATCCTGTAGCTGTTTCATTCTGCTGGTATCTAAGTCACAGAAATTGTCAGTATCTAAGTCACATAAAGAATAAGCTGTAAATATGACAGGTAGTATCTTCTTGGAAGAAGTACTTTCAGCTTTATGGTGTACTAGAAAGACCAAGAGCTAGGAATGGATCTAGATTCAAACGCTGGATCTTTCATTTACTGAGTGTGTGAATTAAACAGATAACTGCACCGAGCTGCCTGTAACATGAAAATGAAAATACCATTCATGACATAACTGTGGGAATTAAAAATAAGATCAGGAATTAAAACTAAGTTTCCTGGGCTGCTCAAGCAAATATCATGCAATAGGTTGGATTAAACATTGGGAATTTGTAAGCTCATCGTTTTGAGGCTTAGATAGAAGTCCAAATTCAGGCATCATCAAGGTGATGCTTTCTCTCTGAAGACTGTGGCATCCTGAGGCTGGCTGCTGGCAATCCTTGGTCCTTAGCTTGTCACATGACAAGGCACAGGGCAGTGTCTCTTGGTCTTTCCCTTTGCTTCCAGGTTCTGTTGATGTTCAGCTTCTAGACTCAGAAAGCTCTGTGGTTTTCTCTCTCTGTATCTGTATTTCATTCTGCTTATAAAGGACTCCAGTAATAGGTTTAAGATTATCTTGATTGAGATGGGCCATACCTTAATAGAAGTAACCTCATCAAAAGGTCCTACTTATATTGGGTTCACATCCACAGGAATGGATTAAATTTAAGAACATGCTTTTCTGGGGACATATGTCTCTAAAGCACCACAAGGTATTAGTGCAAGACTGTTGCTCAGTACTACATATAGCTCTGTCTTTGAAAACAATGTTAATGGTGGAAAAGATAGCTACCTCCAATTTTTAAAAATGTTCTAATTCAGTTTGGGTATATGAACATTACATAGCCCACACAGCAAGAATTATGAAGTTAAAAACAAAGCAAAATAACAACAACAAAAAAACAGGCACATGCCAGTTCTTCACAAAGGATTTATTAATAAAATAATCAAGGTCATATTTATTCATTGTTCTAAATTCTGCTTCCTTGACTCTGTGTATGTGTGTGTTTGTGTGTGTGCGGTATTAGCAACTACACCAGAATTCCTCAATGGTAAGAGAAGCAGCATAGGAACGTGTCATGCACTTTCTTAAATGATACCACTGACCAGTACTGATGGCATGTAGGAGCTATTTCTGCTTTAAGACAAGATGTTTCCTGTTTATTTCTCTTGTGGTGGTAGGCTTTGTACATTTCCAAATTTGCATGAAATTGAATTGGTAACCTACCCATTCTGGCATCCTTGCACACTGAATATCATGAAAATGCGTGATGTTCATTTTTGTTCTTCACAACTTGCTCTGCTTTCTTTGGTGTGAGAACCACACAAGTAGATCTCTGCTACTGCAGTGGGTGATGAGCCTCACTTTTAAAAAAAGAAGCTTGCTAGAGTAACTATTCCTAAGTGATCTGAGCAGCACTCCTGGGAACCCAGATATCAGAGTGTTCACAAACATCATAAGGGTTGTGAAATTGCTTAGAAGGCTTTTGAATCTGCGGCACAGTGACTAATTGTTTTGTCAAATTTTATTGCCAATCCTTTTGCATGTTTACATTGCTTTTCTAAAATAGTTTAGACAAATATTCACTAACTTAGATAATGGATTTAATTGGCCTTCAGTCAGCCCAGAATATTGAACTGGGACTTGGGAGCCTTGGAGCCCATTCTCAGATCTTCCATTGACTTAAAGTTACTTCATGCTTACAGCATGATCTTTGTACTTTTAGCCATGTGTAAAAACGAGAGTGTTTGTTGTTGGATACATTTCTCCGTGGTGTTCATGATTCATGAACTTACACGAATTTTCCTGGGCCATAAAAGCATAAATTACAGAGTTGATATAATTGTCTCTAGAGATGAATGTGTCTTCAGAAGGTATTCAAGGGATGAGTCCCTGGGGCTGGGCTCTATGATAGGGAAAATGCCTGCAGCCGATTTGCCTGCAGGGGACGATGATCAGACTACATGACCTCAGATGGGTGACTTTGGGCAAGTTATATAATCTCCGTGAGCCTCAGTGCACTCCCTTGGAAAATGAAGTGATGGGAATGATAATAACTGTCTCAGAAGATCATTAAAACAATAATGAAATAAAGGTGCATGCAGATGTCGAGAACAGAACGTGTGAAGTATTGTAGGCTTTTAAGGGTGTTATGAATAATCACACTTCTTTCACTGAGTTCTAAATATGTTGTGAGAGAAGACAAAAACAAATGAATAAACAAAACAAAAAAAATGGCAGATTACAGTCAGTTGGTTGCCTTTATGATTATTTTTTATTACAGAATTTTCCATGTATTTGCTGAAAAATGAGATGCAGCTTAGTTTGAGAGCCAAATAGGCTCACTAAAATTGAACCCTGGGAATAGACATGCTTACTCACCCAGTCAGAAGCCCTGATGTAGTAAGCCTCCCCATATGTGGGATGTAGCTTGTATTGTTTATGGGCAGGTTGGTTCCCAAAGAGAAAAGAGTGTAGAGCTGAGCAACACTTTTGGAGGTTGGGTTGGTTCCCAAAGAGAAAAGAGTGTAGAGCTGAGCAACACTTTTGGAGGTTGGGCCTGGACATCTGCATTTTAACAAATGTGCTTCCAATGCACGTTCAGGTTAGCACCCACTGCTACGTATTTTACAGCTTCCTCTAATGGCTCTTTGCTGTTGTATATGCCTTTTCCACTGCTTGGATTGAGCAGCTTTACCTTATTCACCTGGTTGTGGCAGGGAGTCCTAACTAATCCTTCAACATCTGACTTGGGCCTGTCTTCTGTGAGAATTTCCCTGCTCCTTTCCTTTTCTTCTTCACTCCCCACAAGCCACCAAGTCCCTCCTGGGTACCAGCACTCTACCATGGACTCAGCTCTTTCCTAAAACTTATTCTGTGTTGAAGTTAGTTGATAACTAAACTGTGAACATTTTTGTAAAAGTTTATGCACATGCACACATTTGTAAACGTGGAGAAAGGTATGCGAAAGGATATCCACCAGGTTGTAAGTGATCTTAACTCTGAGGAAGTGGATTTGGTCAGAGTTGTTTATTTTTTGTTAGTATATACTCAGTTTACTTCTATATTGTTTTAATTTGTAAATGACTCTGTATCATGATTGTAAGACAAAAATAACAATGTAAAAGAGGAAAAGCATTTTATTGGCTTTATATTTGGCATTTCCTCCTGAGAGGACTTCCAATTTTGTTCTGACCTCTCATGTCCCTTCTGCTTCCCAT
>PVKY010015508.1:0-10184 GCA_004027775.1 Bradypus variegatus | reverse complement strand
GATGGGACCTTGCTAAGCTTTGTAAGAAACTTCCGGACTGTCTTGCAAAGTGGCTGGGCCATTTTGCCTTCCCACCAGCACTAAATGGTGTCCCTGATGCTCCCCAGCCTCGCATCCATCTCTGTACCTCTTGAGGTCACCCGGGAACTGGTTTTGGGGCCCCCTGCACCGACAGGCAAGAGGGGAGCATGTTGGAGCCAGAGCCCCAAAGCCGAATCATGGAGACTGACCCTGTTTTTATTTAAACTTTGCCAATTTGCTCATTGAGGAGCTTTTGCTTTAATTTTGATTTTGGGAATTTTTGCATTAAAAGATTCTTTCTCTCCATGACTGAGGATTTGCCACCCTTTCTGGTCCTGGCACCCCGTTTGTGCCAGGCCCAATCCAAAGCCTGGCAAGCAACCCAGTGTGACAGGAAATCTGCAGATCTTTCTTCTGGATCTGTCCTCCCTAGAGACGGTGCCAAACAGGCAAGAAGCAGGAAGCGTTGGTGGAGGGAGCCTGAAGCATTGTGGGCCCAACGGAGTGGGGGACACGTCTAACCAGGTCATTGGTCCCACACTTCCAGAAGCTTCTGCAGTGAGCGTGCAGAGAAGTCTAGGTTGCCCAGTTCCCGCCTGGCCCCAGAGTCCGCCTTGGAGGACACCACCCTGGCAGATCTGACCACGTCCACGTTTGTCTGCTGTGTGACCCTGGGCAAGTAATTTCCTTCTCTGGACCCGAGCCTCTGCCAGTTCCTTTGCCTGCCCCCAGGGACTGTTTGTGCAGCCAGTGAGATAATAGCTGGAAAACCACTTGCTCCGCTGCCTACACAATGTAAGTTGTTATTACAGGGCCACCTGTGAGCCTCAATTTCCAGGTCTATAAAATGGGCCTAATCATACTTGCCGCTGTTAACCTCCTGGAGTTCCAGAGGAGCGAGGCGAAACAGAACGAAGAAGCTTTGTGAAGGAAATGAACAAAGGCTGCAAAATCTGGCAAAGTTCTGCAAAGGGGGCTTTGTAAGAGAAGTGGAGATCCCCACCCCCCTTGCATGTAATAACACCTCCTGCAGAAACTGTGAAAAGGAGAAAAACATAGACACAAAGGAAAAATATTGGCCACAACAGCCGTTTGTTAGGATTTGGGCTCCTTTTCTCCTGGTCAGTCCTCTCTCCGCCTTTTTTAAATGCAATTTTATTGAGAAATGTTCACACACCATACAATCCATCCAAAGTGTATAATCGATGACCCATAGTGTCATCACAGAGCCCTCTCCCCTTTTTTTTCCCCTTTGCACAGCTAAGAGTTTTGTAGCAGATAGGAAGTCTGGAAGTTAAGATGAGCTAGTGAACCCTCTTAGGTTCAAATCCTGGATCTCCCACTTGTTGGCTTGTGGGCCAAATCCCCTCCCATGTTTTTGTACAAGCACGGGCTAAGAATTGTCCTTACATGTTTAAATGGTCGAAAGAAATCCAAAGCAGAATAATATTTTGTGACGCGTGAAGATTAGTGAAATGCACATTTCCGCATTTGCAAATCAAGTTTTATTGGCACACAGCCATGCCCACCCGTGGATGTATTGCCCGGTGCTGTTTTCCACTGAGGTGCATAGTCCCAACAGGGACCGTCTGCCAGCAAAGCCGAAATTATTTTCACTATCTGGCCCTTTCCGGAAACATTTTGCCGACCCCTGAGTTAATGTATGACAAGCACTTTGAACAGTGCAGGGCACAAAATGAGCTCGGTGTGCTGAGCTGGCTACTGTTGATTAAATGGGGTACATTCCAAAGGAAAAAAAAATCACATTCTGTTTTTCTCCCCTGCAAACATGGCTTTGCAAGCTTTTCTCCCATGCCACTCACAATAACTTGGAATCCTGCGTTGTTCTGCCATCTTGTGGAATTTTCCGGACAATCCCCCACTGTTGGGCACTTAGGTTGCTCCCAGTTGCTAATGAACAGACTTGTGTCTCAAGCTAGGGTCCTTTTTCCACAACCCTGCTACCTCTTGTCCTGTTGTAGGCACTTTGCAAATATCCACTTACTTCGTCTCCACTGCCACTGCTGGGATGATTCCTCACTTTACAGATGGGGAAACTGAGGCTCAGCAAATGGAGGTGGCTCACCCAGGGTGACACTCCTGGGATTTGAACTTGGAGCCACTTTCCTCATTCCTTAAAGGTGAGACCCAGGAGCTGAATCCCTGTGCTGGAAGGAAGCAAGCTTCAAAGACTCCATCTGCCCTTTCTGGAATGGTTTGAGGCTTGGGGCCCAACAGTGGCCTCTTGAAATCGGGCCTTGGATTCTGGATATCGCCAGAGAATTGCCCACTCCCACTCTGACACGGAGGTGATGATCTCTGGACAGAATCCAAGTGATTCGATCCCACACCATCTCCGACCTGCTACTGTCCCCTTGGCATGGGCCTAGGGTGTGTGGGCAGTTGGCAAGCTAAGTGATCAGCCAGCAGAGGTTGCATTTTTTGGGGTGTTCAATCGGTCACCATCACACCTCCCAGCACCCCAGGAAGCCCCCCTGGGTGACCACAGGCCCAGCCTTGTCCATCTTTGATCTCATTTTCACACAAAGCTGGTCTTGTCACTCCACTACTCAAAAGCCTCCCATGGCTCCCCATTGCCCATTGCAAAAACAGTCAAACTCCTGCAAGGAGCTCACAAAGCACTGAATGAGCTGGCCCCTCACCTTCTCCACTCCATCCCCACCCTTCACCCAGCCGCTGCCATCTGGTTGGCACTGTCTCCACACTTGGCCCTGTCTAAAATTATTTACTTGCTTTCTCTTTGTTCAGTCTCTTGCTACTGGATGTGAAGCAACTGGAACTCTCAATCCCTGCTGGTGGGAATGTAAAATGGTACCAGCACCTTGGGAGAAATTGGCAGTTACTTAAAAAGTTCAACCTACCTACCTACCGTGAGATTCGGCCTAGGCGAGACTCCTAGATTTTACCCGAGAAGTGAAAGCATCTGGCCATATAAGGACTTTTAGGCAAACATTCATAGCAGCTTTATTTGTAAGAGCCTCAAACTGGAGGCAACTCAAACGTTCATTGGCAGATGAGTGGAAAGGCGAATGTTAGCATTTCCATACAATAAATATTACACAGCAATAAAGAGGAATAAAGTGTGGGAACATGCAACAACATGGAGGAACCTCAAAATAATTATGCTGTGTGAAAGAAACCAGGCACAGAGGAGTTTTATTGGCACACAGCCACACCCATTTATTTCTGTGCCATCTATGGCTGCTTTTGTGATGCAGTGGCAGAGCCGAGGAACAAGTAACTTTGGGTAGCAAGTAAGTAACTTTCTGAGCCTCACTTAGTACCCACATCTGTAAAATGGGGTCAAATTAAGCTCCTATCACATAGGTATAGATGTCTGTAGCTATTGTGCTGTGTGTCTGTTTACATTTTTCTTACACAAGTATTAGAAGCGTTTCTTTATCACGCACCAGTTGGGATTGTTTTTTCCATCTATAGCAAAGCATCTTTGGGATTAGTTCATACCAGTGCCACAGTGGAAAACACCAGATCTATTTATGACTCTTTTTTTAAAATGACATTTTAAAAGAACTTTAGTTGCTCCAAAGCATTCATTCATTCAACAAATATTTATTGAGCACCTGCTAAGCATGAGTTGCTGTCCTTGGTACTGGGCTCGCAGCTATGCACAAAACAAATCCCTTGCCACGTGCAGCAGACGTGCTGCTGCCAAAGCGTTTTTATTTGGAGTTAGTTATTTAATTATTTAGGGGGCTTTGGGTACTGGGATGAGTTAATTCCAGTCTTTGCCTCACGATCCACTCTCATCATTTTTTCCTTTCATTGGTCAACTTTAAGATTTGCTAATAGAATAAACACTCACCAACCTTACTCCACCAGGATAAATGGATTTTAACAAGAATCCACACCCCAAAATGTTTCTCCCCCAACCTGCTCCTTTGTGTCCCTCCCCCAAAGCTAACCACTCTTCTCAGTCTGATGTTTATAATTTTCTTGCTTATAAAGAATGGCACTGTTGAACTCCAACCCAGTAGCCTTGATTCTTGAAGATGATTGTATAACTATGTAGCTTACACAGCATATGTGATTGTGTAAACGTTGTGGCTCACACTCCCTTTATCCAGTGAGAAAATGGGGACAAAAATTAAATGTCTAATAGGGATGGAGGATGGCATGTTTTGGGTGTTATTTATTTGCATTTTATTCTTACTTTTATTTTTTCTGAAGTAATGAAAATGTTCCAAAATTGATTTGGTGATGAATGCACAACTATATGATGATGCTGTGAACAACTGATTGTAAACTGTGGATGACTGTATGGTTTGTGGATATATCTCAATAAAATTGAATTTTAAAAAATAAAACTGAATTGGAAAAAGAAAAAGAATTGCATCTCAGGCATGTACTCCCTAAAAGAACATTGTTTCATTTTAATTACTTTAACTTCATTAAGAGGGTGTCATGCTGTGTATAATATTTAGGGGCCTCTTTTCCAGTGGATATTATGTTTCCAAATCCACACATACCATATATCATTGATGTGTGCCTGGTGACCACTGCCCTGGCTTCTAATATACAGCTGAATGAATTTCCCTTAGGAAATTAGGATGCATTCCTCCATCCTCTCAGCAATGGGCATTTGAGTTGCTTCTGGGTTTTTGCCTTTTGCCCAGAGCAGTGATGACCTCTCTGGGGCGTGTTTTCTGGGGCAATGAAAAGGAAAGTTTGTTAATCTGGCCTATGTCGTGCGGCTCATGTATGTTCATCGTTGTGATTAAGGTCAGTCTGTCTTCCAAAGTGGTTGTCCCAATTTGCACGCCTATCAGCAGTGCAGTAGAGCCCTGTAGATCTGTTCCTTTTTTACACTTGATGTTGTAGGACATTTAAAATTTGGTGGCAATGAAATGGGGGTAAAATGGGGTCCTGTTGTGGCTTTGTTGTGCATTTCCTCCTAATGAGTTCGGACAACTCTCCATGTGCTTGCTGATTATCTATGTTTCATCTTCTGTAAAATACCTTTCATGCCTTTTGCATATTTTCCTTTTGAGAAGTTTTTGTTTCTCTTATTGGAACTTCATTCTTTTTGAGAGGCTACATCACATTCCATCGGAAAGCTATACCATTATTTATGACATTCATCTCAACAAGGGTGAAAATTGGTTCTTGGAAAGCAGAAGGATATGTTACTCTTTTTATATACAAAGCACAGATATACATACAGTATATAAACAAATATGCATTATATCCATGGCATTAAATTTTCATGGGGACGATTAGGGAAAAAAAAAGTCTTAAAGTGCTCTGGGAGGGATTATAATGAAAAAAAAATTCTGAGAAACACAGATTTATAGCATTTTCCATGAGGACACTGAGACGAACCTCTTTAGGAGCATGTGGACCTTTTTTCAACTTCAGAATAGGCTCCCAGAATTTGGACCAAAAGGTCTGAACTTGTCTTGGGCCTCAGCCATCCACCCAAAACTGCTTTCTCAACTCACACACACACATTCACCTCCAAGCAATTTATGAAAATGCCTGTCTCACCACATCCTCACCAGCACTGAGTATCATCAGTTTAAAAAATCTTTACTGGCTTGATGAGTGCCAAAGTGTAGTCGGTTCTTATTGTTTGTTTTCCTTTTTCTGGTCTCAGAAAGGCTGGATGTTTTAAAATAAATGTGTGTGTTAATCAGTCTGCTTCTTGAGAATGTTCTAGAATGGAAGAAAGGAGGGCAGACACACCTAGAGGAAAGGACAGCCTTAACATACAGTGGCAGAAACTCAGCTGAATTGTGTCTTACAGTTCGGTGGAAAGCAGAACTCGAAAGTGATGAACTTGGATATCTTGCCAAGGGGGTTTCAAGCAAAGTGTTGAAGTTGCACCCTGGTTATGTCTTGCTGCTTACAGTAAAATGCAAAAAGAAAGAAAAGAGACTGAGAGAAGAACTGTTAAATAAGAAGGAACCAGAACTTTGGGAAATTCCCAGCTTATCCGGATTGCAAAAGAGGCTAAAATTAGGAGATGCATTGTCAGGGAAGCATGCTCTGGAAAGAGAGAGCCGTCACCACTTGCCAGCTGGGTGGCCTTGGCCAAGTGGCTAAACCGCTCTGAACCTCTGTATCCTCATCTGTGAAATGGGGATGGAGGGCACAGCAGCCAGTTCAAAAGGCTGTTGGGAGGGATAAAAGAGTTGTCTCACGGAATGGAGCTCTGGAAAGGAAAGGGGTCCTGAGCCTTTTACCAATTCCCTTCTGCCTGACTTGGGGTCTCCTGGGGAAAATGGTGGATGGGGTCACTATAAACGGAGCCCTGGGCGCAGCTGCCTCTGTACCCTCCATGACTGTCTTCTGGACCCCAATCCCAGCCTGGCAGTTGTCAACTCAGCCCAACCCTGGCCTCCTCCAGGGTACCTAATTCCCCCAGGCAGGGGAGGAATTGAAGGTTCGGGCTGGGGGATTAGCTGAGACCGATTAGAGCTGGACTGACCGAGGAGGAGGTCTCTAACTCTCTCAACTCTATCCTCCCCAGTGCCTGAAAACCCACCCCTCTTCCTCTGGCTTCAGGTCGTTGGGCAGGCAGGCCACCGCCAGGCTCTTTCCTGCTCCCTGCAGCGAGAACCTTGGAGAAAGAGTCAGCTTTAGGGTCCTTGGGCTTCCGGATTGCTGGTTTTCCCAGGGGAAGTGAAGTCTCCTTTCTGAGCCTGTTTCCTCAGAGTATGCAGATGAGACGAGGAAACCTCAATGAGTAAAGAATCTGGCGCTGAGCTAGCACTCCGGGGAAGGATGAGCTATTTATCACTTAGCCAGTATTTACTGAGCACGAACTATGGGCGCAGGACTTTTGCCGACACCCTCGGCGGCCCGAGATTTCCCAGGCCACAGCGAACCGCGGGCACAACTTTTAGGACCCCCAGGACCTGACTCTCCTCCCGGGGTGCCGCCCCCGCCCTCAACCCCGGCGTTCTCCCTGGGGTGGGGTGGGGGGGAAGCCACGTCCCCAAAGGGATCCCTGAATTTCCCGGGGCCCCAGTGGGGCAATGGGGGCGCAAGCAGTAGGGAGAGGGGGTACAGACAGAAGGCCGAGGACAGATGCCCTCCACCGGGCGAGGCCCGGGCAAACATCCTCTCTAGACCCTCCCCTGGCTGCGCCCCGACGCAGAGGCTGGGGGGGGAGGGGGCGGCGCCTACTCTGCGGCTGGCGGCGGAGGGGGGACTGCGGGAGAGCGCTGGGGAGAGGGGGGCGCTGCGGCACCGCGTCCCAGCCCGCAGAGGCCCGCGCGGCAGGGGCGGGGGCGCTGACCCGCCCGGGCCCGGCCCCTCCCCCGCTGAGGAAGCCCCTGCCACTAACCGTGATGGGGGAGGGGGCGCCCGCTCACCCCACTCGGGGCCGCGGCACGCGCTCCCCTCCCCCCGCCCCCGCCTGGAGCCCCCGCGGGACCCCCGGGGGACCCCCGCCCCCCAGGTCTGTCACCCTCCTCGGCATCCGAGTCTGTCTGTGTCCCACCTGCCCGCTGTGTCCGTTGTGTGTGACTGTTGGGCACCCGGGGACACCTGCGCTCCCCGACCAAGGCCGGGGTAGCTGGTGCGCGGGCCTGGGGGAGGGATTCTGGGAATCAGCGTGGGGGTGGGGGTCCCTCCGTGGTCTCGGGGTGTCCGAGTGTGAGACCTTGGAGGCTGGGGGCGTCTGGCGGGGGTGACACCCGCAGGCTGTGCGTGTGCATCTTGTTCACGGCACCCTGCAGGAGGTGTGTGGCTGAGACACCCCCGGGGCTGCGAGCGCGGGTCCCCAGGGTGACACTCGCAGACTGTGTGTGTGTGTGTGCGTGTGTGTGTGTGTGTCTGGGCCGTGCCACCCCGCAGGCGCCGAGTGTGCGGGTCTGCGGAGGCCCCTGTGAGTCTATCAGACTCGAGGGCGGCCCGCGAGTGGCCCCGAGCGCGCGCGCGCGTGTCTGCGTGCGTGTGTGTGTGTGTGTGTGTGTGTGTGTGTGTGTGTGTGAGCGCGCGCGCGCGCGGCGGCGAAGGTGGAACCGCTCCCTCCGCAGCGCGCCCGGACGGTGCCCCTCGCCCCGCCGCCGCCGCCGCTCCCCAGGTGGGGGATGGAGCCGCCGCAGCGCGGAGCCCCGCGCGGAGCGGCCTGAGACGCGGGCGGCGCGCGGGACCGGGGGAGGGCGGGCCGAGGGGAGGGTCCTGCGGACCGGGGGGGCGGGCGCGGCGCGCCCCCTCCCTCCCGCGCTCGCGCCCTCCCCCGCGCGCCCTCCCTCGCCGCCGCTTGCCGCCGCCTCGGGCGCCCCTCGCCGGGGACCCAGCGCGCTCGCTCCGGCGCCGGCCTCGCCTCGCCACAGCGCCATGGTACGTCGCCTCCCCACTTTCGTTTCCACCCGGGGAGTTTTTGGGGTGGCGCGTGGGCTTCGGGCGAAAGTTGCGAGGTCGGGGGGTGGGGTGGGGGGGATAGGGGGCGGGAGCCGCCTGGGGGGAGGGGCTCGATGCTGGGGATGCCCCCCACACACGCCCCCCTCCCCAGCTCGTCTCCAGGAAGACAGACCCCCTCCGCCAGTACCCCTCCACCGACTGGAGGCGGAGCTGGCTCGCGGGGTGCAGCGGGGAGACCCCAAGTGGGAGGCTTCTCGCGGGCGCCGCGGTGTTGGTGGGGAGGGCGGGGCTCCCGAGAGAGTCCCCCAAACACACCCGGATCCCGGCCGGGCCCTCCGCCTCCCACCTCGGCCCGCCTGGACACGGGAGGGTGCGGCCCGGGGCGTGCGACCCCCCGAGCGCGCAGCTCGCGGGCCCTCCCTGGCCGGGGAGGGGGCGCCAGGCGGGCCCTGAGGGGCGGAGGTCGCCGCGGTGCCCGCGGGGTGCCCGGGTCGGGGCGAGCGCGGCGCGCCAGCTAGCGGAAAATGGCCGCTGCGGAGAGGGGCGGAGAGCGCGCCGCGGCCGCCGCCGGGAGCCTTGAACTTGGAGCCGGAGCAGCCGCCGGGCTGGCCCTCGGCGCGCGCAAGCCCCGCCCCCGGCCGCCCCCCGCCCCGCCGCCGCCGCGCGCGCGCTAGGGGTCCCTGGCCCCCGAGGGGGGTCCCCAGGGCTCCTCCGGGCGCGCCTCGGGCCCGAGGACATTAATGGCTGCACTTGGGGGTTCCGGGGATTCCGGGTGTCCGGGTCCGCCGGTGTTGTCGGTGGTATCCGCACCTGGATGTGTGGGTTGGGGGACCGCCGTGTGCTCCCCCCGGGGCAGCCTGGGCGTCGGTGAAAGCGATTGTGTGTCTGTTGCAACTGGGGTCGGGTCCTCTCCTTTGGGTCCGTGAGTCTGAGCATCCACGTGCTTGTGTATGTTGTGTGTGTGTGTGTGTGTGAGCGCGCGTTAGAGCAGTCTGCCAGTTGCGTGACTGCGGGACAGTGTTGTGAGTCTCTGGGTAGCTGTGCGAGGGTGCGGTGCGCCCCTGGGGTCCCGGGTTGTGTGTGTCCTCGTGGCCCTGATGAGGCCCGGGGTGACAGTACTGCGTGACCCTGGGTGACTGCGGGGCGTCCCTGTGTGAGTGTGTGGCGGTGAAGGGGTCGCCGGTGATGGGAACTGTGTCATGTGGTCGCGTCCCCAGGGACTGTTGAGTGTCACTGTGGCTCGGAGTGACTCTGTCCGGGGGGGCCGCCCCCCCAGTTTCTTTTCTCCTGTAACTTCGAGGGGTGGGGGGAAGTGGGGGTGCTTTCTCTAGGGTACCCAAGCTCCATCCCCTCGCCTCACACCCTCCCCCTCCTCTCCACTTCCCTCTGCCCCGAGGTCCCCCATCTGGGCGAGCCAAAGGAGGTCCAGACTTGAGGTTCCGGCGCGAGGTGGCGCCGGGACACGGTCGCTCGGCGAACGGCAACGTCGCTTGCTGGAGGCTGCGCGTGCGCGGGGACCTGCCCGAAGGGAGGCGGGGAGGCAGGGTCCCCACCCTGCCGCTGTTGAGGAGATCCGGAGGGATGGGTGGGGGCAGCGGCGCTGGGACTGGGCTGGGCCCAGAAGGGTGGCCAAGAAGAACCCTGTCACCACCCCCACTCCAGAGTTGGGGAGCCCTGAGGGCTGCCCCAACCCTCACCTCCCAGCACTTGCCCCAGAATGGACCCCAAGTTGTTTTCTCACCTCCAGGGGGATCCCCACCACTCACCCTCCCCCAGCCTTTTATATAATTTCCTAAATACAAAAGCCCCAA
>PVKY010015507.1:0-10155 GCA_004027775.1 Bradypus variegatus | reverse complement strand
TACTGCCAAGATCTTTGGAGCTCTAAGATGTACAGTCAGAAGTATATATTGACAGAGTCTAACTCTTGGGTTACCTCTCCCTACCCCAGGACCCCTCCGAACCCATGGAGAGTAAGAGCAGCTACTTTAAATTGAAGCTTTTGTCTACTTGGAAATGACTTTTTGTCTACTGTGTTTTCAATTAATACTCAAAGGGAAATAGTTGTGCTGTTATGGTGAGACTATAAAGAAACTGTGGCCCTCTGCAAGTTAAATTCCTAAGATTCAAAAGGTTGTTACACTTTTTGTGGTAGAGCAAATACTTCCCACATATTATTCTTTATGCTGAGGCACAAGATACTTGACTGCTGATTTTCGTATTCACCAAACTGTGAGTCTCCAAAAGTAGGTGACTTCAGCAAGTGCTGGGGCTTCTGAATCTTCGATGGCCCTGGTGCCTTACAGCTCTCCACTGGGTGAACTGCCAAGGAGATGGATGGAATAGGGCGCCCCATTTACCTTCTGGGTACCCAGAGACTGTCCAAGTCATTCTGAGTGTAGGAAGAAGGGGGATGCTTGGGTCCACCAAAGAAAGGGATTTCTGTCTAGAGAGCAAGATTCCCACTCAGACTACCTACCCACTGGGCTCGCATTCTGTGAGATCTGTATGAAAGGAACCACTACCAGAGTGAACTAAAAGGGACAGTCTGAAGGAGAATTGCTTCAAAGGAAGGTCCACGGATGCTAAGGTCTGGACTGAAGATACCTTCTTGGGCCAGGAGAGCTAACCCACTCATGGGTGTGGAAAGGGTGAGTAGACCCCGAAGCTTGGAGAGGGCGAGCCTTCCACTCTGTTGTTCAGGCAGAGTGCTACCACCCCAGTTTTCGCAGATACCTCGGGGACTGTGGGGAGCCTGGTCACCATACCAGTGCTTGAAGAGGGTGGAGCCTTCCTGACAAGTGTTCAGGGAGAGCGCGGTTACCGCGCAAACACTTGGAAGGGGAGGAGGTGCTGCTTCATCAGGCGCAGAGGACAAAACATCATTCCACGGACGACTCTCAGACCTCGAAATCTAGTGCAGCATGCCTTTAGGGTTCAGAAATGTGTGGGACTCATGACCCAGTTTTCGCTCCAATTTTTCCCTATGGGAATGACAGTATTTTCCTATGCTTTGCATATTGGAGGCAGATAACTTGTTTTCTAGGTTTGACAGGTTCACAGATGGAGGGAAATGTGCTCCAGGACAGACCACATCTATGACTGATTTTGATGAGACTTTGTACTCATCAAGTATTGTCACTAAAATGACTTAAGGCTTTTGGGATATCGTGATGGAATGAATGTATTTTGCATATGGAAAGAACATGCCTTTTCCGATTCAGAAGGTGGAGTGTGGTGGTGTGAAGCTGTATGCACCCCAGAAAACTTGTTGTTAAATCTAACCTATTCCTGTGGGTGTGAAGCCATTGTAAGTAGTACCTTTTTTGACTTCAGTTAAGGTGTGGCCCAGCTCAATCAGGATAGGTCTTAATCCTATTACTGGATTCTTTTACAAGTGGAATGAAACTCAGACACACAGAGAGAAAGCCACAGAGGGAGCAGCCAGAAGTTGAACATCAAAGGGATCGAGAAGAAAAGAGAGAGACCAGGAGAGGCTGTCATGAGTACTGCCATGTGACAAGCTAAGGACCAAGGACCATGGGCAGCCAGCCCTAAAACACCACAGTTTTCAGGGAGAAAGCATTGCCTTGATGATGCCTTGATTTGGACTTTCTTTTAGCCTCAAAACCTTAAGCTAATAAGTTCCGATGGTTTAAGCCATCCCATTGTATGGCATGTACTTGAGCAGTGTAGGAAAGGAAAACACCGTATCTCTAGCATATTTCCTGTTCTGGAGGCAATTCTGTGTGGCAATCTATTATGGAGGCAGAACTCCAGTTAACAAAGTCAATTAACAATATATGGCTCCAGGTATAATAACCAAAGGCATAAATGGCAGGCTTGGTTAAAAACAGCAGGATGAGAACAATTATTTTCTCAATGAATTAATGCCTAATCCACTGTCATGCTTCCAAAACATCTCTTTAGACCAAATATCATCAGCATTGCAACAAATAACTTAGTTTCCCTAAGATTCACAGTTCTTCTACTCACCACATTTCTCACAGATATTTTTACCGGATGTCAAAATTAACCTTTTAGTCTCATGCAAGCTAGCAAAGGTATCTTCATAAAACTATATATTTTTGGAAATGTGATCAACTTGTGGGTGTTCAGCTTTGAATTACCATAATACTCAAATACTGAGAAATAATTGTAAGAGATTTTGTAATCAATTTTTACAGTCAATTGGCCCATGATTTATCAAGAAGAGTACAAATAAAGAAGAAAAAGAAGGAAACAAAAATTAAAGTGATTCATACCCCCAAAAATAATCCATCTCCCTTACCTGAAATACTTTAGTGCTTGGGCTTCTTTTTAATTTGTAGTGGTAAGATGACGTGGGTCTTTTTAAAGAAACAAGCAGTCTTCAGTGTTTTTATAGCATTGGTTACTACAGAAATTATACTCCTTTTACTTCTTGTCTTGAAGGGTGAACAAAATAAACAAACTGAAAATGCTACAATGAATGGTAAATGATGAACGATTTACAGTACAAAAAACAATGTGAAAAGGAAGACAAGTTTAAATATTGTTGTGTAAGAAAGTGATGAAAATAATACAAGAATGAGAATAAGTAAAATGATAGGCTGGAACATCTGGGAAGGTAAATGCAAAGAAAAAGAGAAGAATTAATTAACAATAACTTTAAAAATATAAGTTCATATTAACTAAATACTCAAGAGAAAAAAGAATCCTCTGTTTACAAAACCTATATTTACAACAAGTACTTAGCTGAGATTCTATAATTACACACAATGCTCTCTCTTTCTGATTTAATTTTTTTCCTTGAGGATAAAATAAATTAAAAAGCAATTATTTGGTATAATAACTAGAAAAAATTAGCTATAACATTTCAAAATCCAACAAGATGTATGATAAAACTTTAAAAATATATAGCATAGCAAAGCAACGTGCAGGATGAATAAGCAATAGGGTTGCAATATTTCTGGCTGTGGTTACTAACAAGCAGTTAATCTAATGTGCTTCTGTGTATAAACTGACTTTTAAAATATAAATTGTCTTGCGTCTCTTTAAAAGCCATGCACACTGTTGAACTTTTGTGGGTTCTCCAATGGATAAAAAACACCAAGTTTGATGGTGGTGGTGGTGGGGGGGCAGACTGCTTGTTTTGTTTTATAAACTACCTCTTAAGTGGCTGAAGACAAAATGCATTGGTCTGTAAGTGGCCACCATACCTGCCTGGCCAGAGCAGCTCATTCCAAGTCACCGGGTGTTCCTCTAACAAATCAGGAGGAAGGAAAAATGCCAGCTTTCCTGTTCTGTAAATAGTTATTCCTATTTCCCTGAGGTGGTAAAATTAATGTTGTCTTAAAGCAAGAATATAAGGCTCCTTCCCGAGTCCTGAATTTCTCTACCGTATAGTGCAGACAGTGATTTTTCTCTAGAAATGATTATATTATCTCAACCCGTGGTGAAGGACAGGTTTCCGTTTTTTTTCCTTTTGCTAGGGCCCCGGGCACAATATCACCTCCCTGTAACCATTGGTTTCTACATTTTACTGGTAGTTTGACATCGGTCCTGTTTTGATTTAGGGTTTTCCTACCCCCCCCCCTCTGGTGAAGAGTTCAATTACCCTGATTGAGTGAGGAAAAGCTCAGGCCTGAAGGAGGCCAGGATTCAAGAAGAGAGAGGCACAACCCAGCGAGGCTCTGCGCAGGGCCTTGCCCAGGGCGGAGCGCGGCAGCCGGGGCGCGGAGCCGCCCCCCCGGGGACAGTCGCTCGCGGGGCCGGCCGCGCCCTCGCGGTGGCTCGCAATAGGCACAACTGTACCTGACTCACGGATATGGGCTCCTCGGCGCCGCGCTCGTCGGCGGACTTGGGCACCTCGAGGCGATCGATGAAAGTCTGCAGCTCCTTGCGGAACGCCTTCATCTGGGCGTTGATGCGGTAGAGCAGCTCGTGCTCGCGGATGCGGCTGCCATCGTCCTCCTCGTCCATCAGTCCGAACAGGTCCCCGTTGGCCACGTAGACGCGCGCCTCGGTGATGATGGTGCTCGTGTCGGCGATGAGACGGTCGATGGTCTTGCCCAGGCGCTCGGCTTCCGAGCGGATGTCCTTCATCTGCTGCCGGTCGGAGAAGCTCTTGGGCCAGGGCCCGGGCGCCGGGTAGAAGGCGCGGGTGGGCGTCAGGCAGCGGATGTTGCGCACCTCCTCGGAGTCGCTCTCGCCGCCGATGGGCCCCTCGCGCTTGCGGTGCGGCGGCCGCGAGTCGTCGTCGCTCTCCTTCTTGCCCGCGTCGCTCTCGGCGTCGCTGTCGCGGGGGCTGCCGCGGATGCCCAGGTGCGAGGCCAGGTCGTAGCGCTGCATGTTGGACATGAGCACGCGGTTCTCGTACTGCAGCTGCATGACCTTGCCGCTGAGCTCGTTGATCTGCAGGCGCGCCGCCTTCAGCTCCTCCTGCAGGGCCTCGGTCTTGGCGCTGTCGTGGTGCCGCGCGCTCTCGTGGCCGCCCGACTTGTACTTGTACTTGTTGAGCTCTGCCGTGATGCGCTTGTTCTGCTCCTCCAGGTCCGCCACGTTTCTCCGCAGCAGCTCTGTCTCGTCTTCCACCAGCTGCAGGTGCTGCCGCAGCTCCGACAGGGATTCGCTCTGCTCCCTCATGAGCGGGTTGGCCGAGCCGTTGAAGTCATCGCCCCTCAGGTCGTCCAGTTCTGCCTTCAGACCTCTGTTCTCCACCTCCAGTTCCACGATTTTCCTGCCCAGAATGTTGGCTTCTTCCTCCACCAGCCTCAGGCGTAGCTTGAGCTCCGCCTCCCTGGTGCTGGGCGGCCCCCCGGCTTCTCCTTTGGGCAGAGGGCTGTCCAGATCCCCGTAAAAGGATCTGTACTTCTGCAGCTCGTGTTCGAATCTGTCCTTTTCTTTATCAATCTTGGCCATTTTCTTTCTCATCAGAGCAGCTTCTTCCTTAACGAACTGCAGCTGGCATTTCAGATCTTCGTTGTCCTCCTCATTTGGGGAAAAGAGGGGGGAAAGGATAGATCATTTTCATGTAAAGCAAGAAAACAACCAAAAAGGACACCTGCAAAATAAATTTCTTTTTCTTGTAATTAAGACTTGATTTGAGAAAGAGAGAAAAAAGAAGATGCTGTTTATTTTCTCCAAGTCATTTAGATTCTTTGGCAATAAAAGATTAGAGGGATATTACACCCTAGAAGAAGAAAAATCACAAAAAGAGAAAAAGTGTAGTCATCATTTTCAGAGTTATTTTATGTTGTAACTGCACATAACTGCTTGGCAATCATTTTAACAACATTGCATTTTGTTTGTTTTGTTGTGTGCATTTTACCTGGTTTGAATTCCTCCAACTTTAATAAGTATGAGACCTATTCCCTGGAAGGAAGATATGGTTCATATGCAGTCACTGCCATTTATTGACCACTTATTCTGGGCCAGATATTGTAAAAATTCTTCAAATAATTAATGTTCAGAGTAAATTTATGAATGGGTATTACAATTCCTGGTCCAAAGATTTTAAGTAACTTGTTCAAGGTCACACAGCTAACAAGTGGTAAAGGATAAAGGTGAAATTCAAATTCAGTTCTGACACTAAAGCTGTGTGCTATACAGAAAGTAATCTGCCCTCCATCTTTTTTCAAGGGAGGACTTTTTTTTAAGGGCCTTTAAAGTGGGACACAGTTTAATGCTGGAGTGGCCCATCCGAGAAATTGGTAAACAGTCTGTCTAGAAGGCTTTTAAAAATGGGTGTACTCCCAACAGGCTGAAATGGCTCGAGTCAGTTCCGCCTGGCAAAAGGATAATGGAGTAGACTCCACAGAAGTTAGTTTCTCTGTCACATTCCTGTGTCACCCTTCAAAGCCATAATCATGGTAACTGACTCCAAAGCTCAGGTCCACTGGGTAAGGATGTGAGAATACGATGCACAGAAGTGATGGCTGAAGCTGTCGCAATGGTAACAGGTAACCAAGGAGGAGGAGAAAAGAAAGGGAGACATAAGATATGGTCAGAGTCAGGGAGGTGGAGGACAGTTTAAGGCCCTGGAGGCCACTATTAGAAATGATGCTTGAAGAGAAAGGTGGCCAAAAATAGCAAATATATTTTTTAGGCAGACTAGACTGTGTTGGGAAGAAAGAATCGATGAGGCTGGGAAGATAGGTTGGGGCTACTTCTATGGTGGAAGTCCTTGATTTCCGGTAAGGCTTTTACTTGCTAGTACAGCACACACACACAAGAACTGGCATAACCCTGCATTTTGAATCTAATGAAAACAGCAGTGGATATGACACACAGGCACAGACTGGAGCAGAGCAACACTTCACTCGGCTAAGTGAAACACAAGAAAAGAGAAAAATATCTGATTTGTGTGTATGTAAGCTCTCCTTGCCAAAGGAATGCAAATACAAAAATTATTTTAAAATTTGGCCATACACTACATGTGACAAAGGCATTATGAGGGAAAGAGAGGCATTAAGGGAATGATGGGCAAAGATATCCTTTTACTTAATTAAAAATAGATCTTTTCAAGATACAAAGTGTGATTGTTTCCACAAGGCTAAGAGATTAAGAACTCTCTATACCAATGTGACTTGCCTCCTCATCCAACCTAACTTTTTTGAGCTGCTTTTGAACATATGTGATTGTTGTAAATAATAAATCAGAAATTATATGGAACATGTCTGGCCTATAGTTACTGGGTAGCAAATGCTTACTCCTATTTTCCTCAGTGAATGGTAGGCAAGAAAAATTAAAATTCTGTGAGATGTGGAGCAAGTGGTCTCCTATTTTTATTTAGATTAAAGAATCACTCATAGGAAGATACAGATTGCATATGACAGTGTGGACATAAAGATGATGAAGCACCAGAAAGAAGTGAGCTGAGCCCGGCTTTGGCTTAAAATAGCTACTACCAGAAGGTGAAATTGCTTTCTAATAAATTACATGTATTAACTCATTTAATGCTTACAACTACCCTCTATCATGAACCCCAATTTTGAGAGAAGGAAACTGAAAGCAAGAAGTTACTTGCCTAGGGTCATACAGCTGGTATATGGCAGAGATGTTTTCAGTGTAGGGAACCTGGCCCTAAAGTCGCTGTTCTTAATTCTATATTAGACTATTTCTCAGTAAACAAAGTCACTGTGCTGCTGGCACATGTAAAGAACAGATCAAAGAAACTGAAGATTAATGAAGTGAAATACAAAGCTATGCACAATAGTATTAGGTTGAGCCCTATGAGCCATATTTCTGTCAGTCAAAATCAGTAGTATATTGGCAATTTCAGAAGGGTCATCCTAGAAAACAGGGACACGGCAGTGAGCAAAAGCATGTGCATAAGGGGGTGAGTTGTGCTAGACAACGAGGATTCAAAGCTGAATAAGAGGCCCCTGCCTACAAAATGCCCCTGGCTAAGCAGGGGAGGTAAATATGTAGACAAGAATTATAGCAGAATGTGATATTTGTGGTATTATAAGAATGTGGAACACTGGTCCTCAACCTTAACTGAACAACAGAATAATCTCAGGGCCATGTTTATAATTCAGATCTCCCATCAAGACAAATCAGATCAATCTCCTGGAATGTGTTTTTCAAAAGCGACAGTCAATAACCTCTGATAACAGATAAACTGGAAATGATAGCAGGGACTTCAAATGCCACGACAGTATATTTATAAATTACCTAGGAAGCTGTGCCCATGAAATGAAAGTTGGCGGATTACAATATGTCTTGACTTTTGTGAGGCCCCAATTCCCACTAAGAAACCGATAAAGCTTTGATGTCTTTTGCAGAAAGGTGCACACTATAGATAGTTCTGGGTCCGTAGGGCCAGGAACAAATTGTTAAAAATTCCTGGATTACAGAATGTAATTGAAAAGAATAAATACACTTTAACATAAGAAGCAGAAGAGTAAGACAAATAGGAGTGTGTGGATTTTTAAAAAATGAACTGCTGATTAAAGCTGATTTATGGTTTTAGAGCAGGGAGCATAAAGCATCTATTCCCAAAACAAGGTGGGGAACAGGATTGATAACATGTGAAATGACCCGCAGTAAAATATTTAGAGTGAGGTGGCTAAAGTTATGGGAAAGACAGAGTGGGGAAAGCTGGAAAGTCTACAATATATGTGCATTTATCAAAGGAATGGACAGAAAGGTACAAAAGAGAGTAAAGATCTTGGTTTGAAAGTGTGATTTCAGAAATGCTGAGGCCATAAATGTTCCTGTACAACTACCAGGTGAACAATTAATCAGAGGGGTAAAATGACAGAGCAGGGAGAGAAAATGGAAAATATAAACATTTAATGCTAAAAAATGATTGAGATCAACTTTTTCTATTTTTGAATGTTTAAATACTTTTCAGTTAATTATCATCTAATGAGAAAGTATCTTGTAAGAGTAAAAAATATGCACACATAAAATAATACAGATTCTAACTAAATTAAAAAGTCAACATCCAGCCACGTGTTTTGGACAGCCTCCCATAACATCACTTCTGCCCTCAATATTTCCTCTTCTACTTTAAAATCTCCCTCATTGCCACCATCAACTCCCTCTGCTCATTCTGGAAGCAGGGCTGGTCCTTTACTTGGCTGTGTTTCTAAGGTTCTTAACAAACCCTTATTGAGTACATCTTTCAAGTTTTATTTTTCACTTCCTTTCTTTGGCTTCCCCAATCAATGGTTCAGAGAATTACTTCATTCTAGGACTTCCTAAAGACATCATCAGCCTCTCTTCCCCCTCCACCATCCCTTGCTACAACATTCCTTTCTTGATACTTCTCTGACACTATAGGAACAGCCATTCTACTGGCCTTATTAATTCAGAGAGAACAAGATTAGCACCATGGGTACAGTTCCCAAACATAGCAACACACAAAATAATAATGACATTTTGCTACGTGCTTACAATGTAAAAGCAATTTTAATTGCAATGTTAGTGCCGGCTTCATAAGCACATATACTGAATGCTTTAACCTGCCTGTATCTACTCTACATAATCAAGCATAAGTAATCTGACTTCTTTTTGCATGAGTGTATCTGTCTATTCATATTATACCTATTCACAAATACAGTCTATTATTATGTACATTTAGAGATGCTTGATTTACTAATTAAAATTTTATTTCCACGTACCTCTGTGGGAGTCTGTTGAGTCTTTTTTTCAGATTTTGGCAAGTCTTTGCTTCCTCTTCTTTTTAAAGATAACTGAAACAAAGCATGAATATAGCTAATTTGGTAAATATTAATTTTAATTCACTGTTGTGTCTTTAAGTGTCTTAGTCTGATATGATAAAACCAAGCTGAATAAAAAGATTTATTTCATTAATCATTAAGGAGGGAAACAATCTAAGTTAGGTAAATTTAGATATATTTTTACTTTGGATTGGGATACACATCATAGTAAATAACTACAAATTATCAGATTAATGGGAAAAAATACAGGAAACCTACTATGAAAATCCAGAACAACTTGAACAAAATTTAGATTGACAACTCAGTATACTGTATAAGGGCAAATGCTCGTTAGAATTCCACATCACCTACAAAAAGGAATGTTGTTATTTCCGGAGTTGAAGTTGCTATAAGCTTGAAAAGACAAACTTTTGGTGGATTTTTAGAATTTGAAGAATTTTGTTCTTCCCTGACCACACATTCATGCAAACACACATGTTACTTGTTACACATAGACACACATGTGTGAAATACAAACCTGGAATGGCAGGGACTCCACAGTGAAATGGACCACCTATCAGCACCAGTATTTTACAAAACTTATTCTTAAAACACCCTTTCTAGCCTCACATTGCAGATGTTGAAATTAAAGCTTAGAAAGGTTAAGAAATGATCTAAAGCAAGGATTCTCAAAGGATGAGCCCCAGAACAACATCTCCGGTGTCAGCTGGAAACTTGTGAGAAATGCAAAATTTCAGGACCCATCCCAGACCTACTGAATCAGGAATTCTGGGAGTAGGACCCAGAGATCTGTAATTTAACACGCTCCCTCAGGTGATCTTGAAGGTGCTAAAGTTTGAGAAC
>PVKY010015506.1:0-10154 GCA_004027775.1 Bradypus variegatus | reverse complement strand
TATCGCAGATGTATATTTTACAGAAATTCAGAAGCTTATTCTAAAATTAATATGGAAAGACAAAGGAACCAGAATAGCCAATTTTGAAAATGGCCAACATTGGGGGGGGGGACTCGTACTACCTAATTTCAAGACTTAGTATAAAGCTAGAGTAATTGAGGCAGTGTGGTAGTGGTGAAAGGATGGACCCGAAGATCAATGGAAAAGAAAAGCAAGTCCAGAAATAAACCCATACATGCAGCCAATTGTTTTTATAAAGGTGTAAACCCAGTTCAATGGAGAAAGTACCAGACTTCTCAACAAGTGGTGATGGAACAACTGGACATTCAAATGATGTCCAAAAACAACGAACCTGGCCTCATCCTTTGCACCACATGTAAAAATTAACTCCGAATGAAGCATAAACGTAAATGTAAAACCTAAAACTATAAAACTTGTAGAAGAAAATGAAGCTGCCCAGAATCAGTTGGTAGCATCCTTACTTCCCGTAACTTTTGTACCTTTTCCTTTCTGTAACTTTAATTCCTAAGCTAGTTTTGCAAGCGGCCGACCAAAAGTCATATAACTTGAGCATGCACAGAAACAAGGACCAGCATCCTCAGATGACCTCCAAGACACCAGGAACAAAAAATTATCCCCCTCAGGACTAAAACTGTGTGACTCGAGAGGCATCAGAAGCAAATCCAATGCAAGCGGTCCTTCAACAAAGGAAAGCCAGTCAAGAGCCTGCCTTACCATACGTGGACAACTCTGTGCCTAGCCCATCAAACCACGTGAAATCAACCGTCCCGTAGCAGCACCCACCTTCTACCCCAATACAGTCTCCCTTAGCCCTCGAATTGCAGAGATGGAGTGAGCCTTGCCTCCTGCCTCCTTGCTGGCTGACCTCACAACAAAGCTCTTTCTTTCCTCAAAATGCCAGTATCAGAGAGTTGACTCCTGTGTGTGTCGGGCAGTAAGCCCTTGCTCAGCAACAAAAATGTAAAAGAAAGTCTTTGTGACCTGGAATTAGGCAAAGCTTTCTTACATATGTCACCAAAAAAACATACAACACATAAAATAATAAATTGAATTAGGTCAAATTAATAATTATGCTCTTTGAAGGAGACTGCTATAAGTATTTTATAAAACCACAGGCTAGGAGTAAATAGTTGATAAAATCATTTCTGATAAACAGCTTGCATCCAAAATACACAAAGACCTCATAAAATAAAAAAAAAAACTTTAAATGGGCAAAAAATTTGGACAGGCCAACTCCACCGAAGGAGATTAATAGATGGCAAAAAAGCTCAGGTATAAAATACTCAGCATCATTGGGCATTAGGGAAATACAAATTAAAGCCACAATTTGATGCCAGTGTATGCTTACTAGAATGAGCTAAAATTTTAAAAAGAAGGAAGAAACACAATACTTTGGTGATGGTGAAGGAGCAGAGCAACTAGAAACCTCATATAGAGCTGATTAGGAAGCAAAATATTACAGCCACTTTGCATAACAGTTTGGAAGTTTCTTATAATGTTAAATATGCATTGACCATTCAATCCTGCAATCCCCCCATCTAAGTATTTATCCAGGGGAAATGATAATGTGTGTTTACACAAAAACCTACATGTGAGAGTTTGTGGTGACTTTATTCATAATTGTCAAAAATTAGGAACAACACAAATGCCCTTCAGTGAGTGAGTGCACAAACTGAAGTATGTCCGTACAATGTACCAATGATGCAAAGAAACACACTACTGATACATGGAGCAAATCATGAAGCTCAGGAGAGTCACTAAGGACAGCAAAGCAAGGAACTCTCTGGACTCACTCTCCTACAAAAACAAAGAGAAGACTGGCAAAAAAAAAATCATTAACCATTTTAGAACTCTGGAAATTAACTACAATTGTAAAACAAATGGGAAAGTATCTATTCAAGGAAAACTACTGAGCTTTGGTCTGTAGTGTTTTTAACTTGGGGCTATTCCCAAACCCACTTCCTTCTCAGCTTTGTGTTGGTGCAGAAGTTGCAAAAAGCCACCAGTCTCACAGCCAATAGGAGAAGATGACCTCGTTTGGGGCTCTGTCAGTAGCCCCACACCCAGAGAATGGTCAATAGTTTGAACCAGAAGTGTCCTGGAAACTCTCTATTCCCAGGGTGTTTTCACTGTTTGATTTGACTGTGAGCTCAGCCCTGCAGGAAAAGCCCTGAGCCCAGGGATTTACCACAAACAATGGCAACTTCCTCATAACATCCCAGCTGCCTAAGGCTGTGATTTCAGGTGGGGCAAACACGAGCCTGGCCAAAAGTTTAGAAGTTTAAAAGGAGAACCGGCTAGGGAACTACTCTCGAGCATCTGAGAATCCGTGCACATGTACTAAACTATACCAAAGCCCAGGAAAGACCTGGGGAAGGAAGCGGCACCCCATCATTCACCTCTGGCTGACCTTGAGCAATCTGTAAACTGCCTGACATTTGCAGGTGCACCTTCAGCCACAGAAAACTGTGACGAAGAGTTGAAAACCTACTGCTCAACACATTTAAGGAAATCTGATCAAGTACTGATTGACCACCAAATTATTCTGACACAGGAGGATCCTTAGGAAGCCAGGTGTAAAAATATAAACAAACACTTGTTAAAAGCTAGCAGAGGACCTCAGCAATTGCATGCTGGGAAATATGAACTTAACCCATAAAGCCACTAAACAAATAAGCAGCAACAAAAATTACAGTTCATACAAAGAACCAGAAAATGTAGTCCATATACAGGAAAAAAAAGCAACTGAAAGAAAATGTCCCTGAGGGGACCCAGATCTTGGATTGATTTTGCATGTAAAGGCTTTAAATCAGCAATTATAAATATGTTCAAAGAATCTTAAGAAAAACTGTTTATGGAATGAAAGGAAAGTATAACAACTATGTCTCACCAGAGAGTGACTATCAGTCAAGATAGATAAAAAAATCAAAAGTTCAAAAGTACAACATGTAAAATGAGAAATCCACTGTAGGGGCTGAACAACATATTTGAGCTCACATTAAAAAGAATCAATGACTAAACATTTAAAGAAGAATTAATACCAGTTCTTCACAATCTCTTCCCCAAAAAATAGAAGAGGAGGGAACACTTCCCAAATCATTTTATAAGGCCAATATTTATTGTTACCCTTACGAAAGACATCAGAAGAAAAAATGTCATAAGACTATCTCCCATAAATACGGATGTAAAAAGCCTCAACAAAAGACTAACAAACTGAATCCAGCAACATACAGAGAATTATACACCGTGACTAAATGGGACTTATCCCAAGAATGCAAGGTTGGTTTAACTTCTGAAAATCATAATGTAACACACAACTCAACAAAATAAAAAACAAAAGACACAAATTCATCCCAATAGACACAAAGCATTTGACAAAAACCCAGCACCATTTCATGATGAAAACAGTCGACAAACTAGGAACAGAATGGAACTTCCTCAAGCTGACAAAGGGCATCTGTGAAAAGCCCACACCTACCATCTTACTTAATGATGAAAAACTAGATGCCTTCCCCATAACATCAAGACAAAAGCAACGATGTTGACTCTCACCATTTCTATTGAACTTTTACTAGAAGGTCTAGCTCCAGAGCAATTAGCGAGAAAAAGAAATAAAAGGCATCCATATTGGAAAGGGAGAAATCAAACTATTTCTATTTGTCAATGACATGATCTTGTATATAGAAATTCACAAGGAATCCCATAAAAAACTGTTAGAACTTATGAATGAGTTTAGCAAGGTTGCAGGATATGAAACCCATATACAAAACCCAGTTGTATTTCTATACACTTGTAATGAGCAATCCTAAATGAGATTAAGGAAACCTTTCCATGCACAATAGCATCAAAGAGAATAAAATAATTAGGAATAAGAAAAAATTTTCCATTAATGAATAATTCAAGTGACATAATTTTACCATTACAATCAGTTGCCCCTGTGTACCCTTTTATTAAAAAAAAAAAACACAAAAAGTGAATGTACAATGGGGGAGGAAGAGAATGGGTTATTTTGAATGTTCTTTTCTATTTTAATTTTTTATTTTATTTTTTGGAGTAATGAAAATGTTCAAAGATTGATTGTGATGATAAATGCACAACTATATGACGATACGGTGAACAACTGATTGTATGCTTGGAATGAATGTATGTTATGTAATTATATCTCAATAAAATTGTATTAAAAAATAAAAAAAAATAATTAGGAATAAATGTAATGAAGGAAGTGCAAAACTTATACTCTGAAAATGCAAAATGTTGTTGAAAGAAATTAAAGAAGCCCTAAATAAATGGGAAAAAATCCCATGTTCATGGATTGGAAAACTTAAGATGGTTAAGATGGCAGTATTCCCCAAGTTGATCTACAGAACCAGCATAATCCCTATCAGAATTCCAGTGTCTTCTTTGTTGAAATTGACATGCTGATTCTCAAATCCATATGGCATTGCAAGGGACCCAGAATAGCCAAAATAATATTGAGAAAGAAGGGGGGAAGGCTCACAGTTCCTGATTTTAAAGTTTATTACAAAGCCACAGAAATTAAGACAGTGTGATAGTAGGATAATGATAGACATTATCAGTCAACAGAATAGAATTGAGAGTCCATAAATAAACCCATGTGTTTGAGGTCAGTTGAGTTTTGTAAAGGGTGCCAAAGACCATTCAGCTGGTGAAAAAAAACACTTTTCAACAAATAGTACTGGGAAAACAGGCTGGCCATATATCCAAGAATGAATTTTGGGTCCCTATCTCACACCACAAACAAAAAGTAACCAAAAATAGACCGAACACCTAAATGTAAGAGCTAAAACTATAAAGCTCTTAGAAGAAAACAGATGAAAATCTGTGTGGCCTTGGATTAGGCAATGGTTTCTTAGATAGGACAACAAAAGTACAGTTTTAAAAATAGATATCTGGGACTTCATCAAAATCAAAAACTTTAACATGTCAGAGAACACTAGCAAGAAAGTGAAAAGAATATACACAGAATGGGAGAACATATTTGCAAATCATATATCTGTTAAGGGTGTCATATTGAGAATACATAAAATTTCTCACAAATTATATAACCTAGATGAAATGGACTAATTGCTAGAAAGACACAAGGCACCAAAAGTGAAGAAACAGAAAAATCTGAATACACCCATAAGAAGTAAAGAGATTGAGTTAGTCATCAAAAAACTTCCCACAAAGAAAAACTCAGAACCAGCTGGCTACACTGATGAATTCTTCCAAATGTTTAAGGAAGAATTAACATCAATTCAAACCAAACCTAAACCAAAAAATAAAAAAGTAAAGAGAAAGAGCACTTCCCAACTCATTATATGCAGCCAACATTATCCTGATACCAAAAACAGACAAAAAAAACACAAGGGAAAAAAAAAGCTACAGACCAATATCCCTTAAGAATAGAGACACCAAAATCGTCAAAAAAATACTAGCAAACTGAACCCAGCAACATACAAAAAAAAAGATTATATACCATGACAAAGTGAGATTTCTCTCAGGAAAGCAAGTCTGGTGAAACATCCAAAAAATCATTGAGTGTAATATACTAATTAATAGAAAAAGGGATAAAAACCACATGACCAGCTTGATGGATGCTGAAAAAGCATTTGACAACATTCAACATCCATTCATGATACAGAACTCTCAATAAAGTCAGAATAGAAAGAAAATTTTCTCAATGTGATAGACTATCTAGGAAAAACCAACGGCTTTTCAAACCTCATGGTGAAAAACTGAAAGTTTTTCCCCTAAGATCAGGAACATGACAAGGATGTCTGCTGCCATCACTTCTATTCAACATGATACTGGAGGTTCTTGCCAGGGCAATTAGGCAAGAAAAAGAAATAAAAGTCATCCAGGTTGAAAAGGAAGAAGTAAAACTCTATTTGCAGATGACATGATCATATGTAGAGAGAGATAACCCTAAATAATCCATATCCAACACCTACTAGACCTAATAAATGGGTCCAACAAGGTCACTGGATCAACATACATGAATGAGTTGTATTTCTACACATGGGCAGCGAACAAATCAAAAACGAAATAAGAATACAGTCTCTTTCACAATGATATCAAAAGACATAAAATACTTAGGAATAAATTTAACAAAAAAGTCCAAGGCTTGAACTGAAAATTATGAAATTTTGCTGATGGAAATTAAAGACAATCTATATAAATGGAGATAGATCCCATTTTTGTGGAGGTCCCAAAATCATTAACATGGAAGTTCTCCCCCAAAATAATGTATGGATTCAACACAGCCCCATCACAATTTCAGGAGGGTTTTCACTGCAGAAACTGACCAGCTGACCCTAAAGGAAGAACAAAGTTGGAAGATGTTTGTTCTGGTTTGCTAATGCTGCCATCATGCAAAACACCAGAAATGGATTGGCTTTTATAAAAGGGGTTTATTTGGTTACAAAGTTACAGCCTTAAGGCCATAAAAGTGTTCAAGCTAAGACATCAACAATAGGGAACCTTCACAGAAGAATGGCCAATGGTATCTGGAACATCTCTGTTGTCTGGGAAGGCACATGGCTGGTGTCTTCTTCCTTTGCTCCCAGGTTGTGTTTCAAAATGGCGTTCTTCTGTCTGAGCTCTTACAGGGTTCCAGAGATTAAATCAAGACCTACCCTGAATGGGTGGGGTCCATATCTCCATGGAAATAATTCAATCAAACATTTCACCCAGATTTGATTGAGTCACATCTCCATGGAAACACTCAATCAAAGGATTCCAACGTAATCAACACAAATACGTCTGCCCCCGCAAGATTGCATTAAAGAATGCGGCTTTTGGCAAGACATAATATATCCAAACTAGCACAATATTTTAGTTTCCTGGGGGCTGCTGCCATAACAAATCACCACCAACTTGGTGGCAGGAGTCTGAAATGAAGATAGCAAGGTTCTGGAGGAGATTTTGTTCCAGCCCTGGTGGCTTCAGCATTCCTTGGTTAGTGGCCACGTCCCTCTTCAGGTGGTCTTTCTTCTCGACTGGGTCTCCTACGATTCAAGCCCACCTGGGTAACTCAGGATGATCTAACCTCAAAGTCCTCAACTTAATTACATCTGCAAACACCCTTTCCAAATAAGGCCACAGTCAAAGTTTCTGGGACTACGACATGGCTGTATCTTTTCAGTGGCCACCGTTTGACCTACGATAGAGGACTTTTACTTCCCAACTTCAAACCTTACTACAAAGCCAGTTATCAAACATAAGGGCAGTCATATGGATCAATGGAACAGAATTGAGGATCCAGAAATCAATTCTTCTGCATAGGGTCAACTGATTTTCAACAAAGGTGCAAAGGCAATTCATTGATGACAGGACAGCCTTTTTAACAATGGTGCTGGTAAAACCAGACATCTACGTGCAAAAGGATGAACTTAGACCCCTACCCCACACCTTACACACTGCCACTGCTTACTACAGATTCCAGGCTTGTGATGGGCCTGGGAGAGTCTCGGAGCCTATCTCATTCTTAGGCAAACTGTGCACCTGAGTTCAGGGGTGGGAAGTTACCAGCCTCCCCAACCCTCCTTCCACTGCAACCAAAAACTCAGCTTTGCATCAACGGTTGGTCTTGAGCGGAGTTTCCTGCCCCTCCCTAGAAGTTGCCAATATCTGTTCGCTATCATGGAGCCACCTTGGCCCGGGTGGGTTGCTGCCCCTACCCCAGGGCACAGGCTTTGGCTTTCACCCTCCCCCCAGCTACACAGGCTCTTGCCTATACCCTGCAGATGGCTTTCCTGCCCCTGCCAGCAGTTTAAGGCTTCCACGTCTCTGGAGCAAGGGGTTTGGGGTGTAAGTGGGACACCAGGGCTGCTCCCTGGTAATCACCCAGCATCTCCTGCACACCTGTGCAGGTGAGGCACACCCCCCCCCAGCCCCTGACCCAAATCCTAATCTTTCTCCCGTGCACCTGGTGGAGGCCTGCGGCAACAGCTGAGCGTAAGCTGCCTTCGTTGGCGTCCAGCCAGCCCCCTGCTCCCCCGCCCAGCTGCTCCAGGCTGGCACTCAGGCCCAGGTGGGCCTTTCACGGCTGTTGAAATGTCAGCTGCTTTCTTCCCACCTGGTGCCACGGTGGCCACCACGTCTCTGCTGCTTGGCCACAGGTGAGACAGGGTGTCCCATCTCCCTCTGGAAGGGGAATTCAGCTTGCCGGGTGGTGACCTGATAGGCTCAAGAATACTTTTGTAAAACCTGGATTTTTCTCATCACTGGGGGGGGAGCAGCACTTGCTGAAGCTTTCCGCATCCTCTGCAGAACCAGCACCCAATGCGCTCCGTGCTTAGGGGAATTGTGTGTGGCACAGAGTGCCCAAACCAGGCCATGAAGATTCCGGAACACCAGGTAAGGACGGGGGCCTGGCCAGACGGGCTCTCCGGAAAGGCCTCCCAGAGGGACGAGGGAGGAGGGGTTAGGAGGAGGGAGACACGTCGGTATCTGCAGCGGGGGAGAGAAGTGAGGAGGGCCGGGCGTCTAGGACTCCAAGATCCCCGAGGACAGACACATGCACGTCTGTGCACTCCCTGGAAAGGAGGACCGTGGTGACGCCAGGAGCCCCCTCCGCTCAAGGCCACGGCTTTTGGGCTGTGATCCCCCCAGGACAAGGCCAGGGTCTTTGGCAGCATGAATTCCCTGGGGAGTCCCCAAAGCAGAGCAGACCCTGGCTGCCCACCTACTGCCCACCAACGTCTCCCCGGGCTTTGCTGCATCCTTAGAGCTTTGCGGCACAGTGAGGTCTCCTCACACAAGTTGGGGGCTTGCGGGGAGGGGGGAACCATCCCCCAAAGGCTGGGCGGTGGCAGGAGAGAGGGAGAAGCAGAGGAGATTTCAGTATCGCTCCCGAGTTCATCACTCCTGAATCTGGAACATGTGTCCTATATCTTTTGTTTGGGTTTCGGTGCTTAGCACTTGGCAAGGAATTTTGCAAATTTATATATTCCAGATAAATCTGCCTGCAGGCTGAGGCAGGGAAGGACTTTTTCCCTCACGCACTGACTCAGCGTGCCAGAGGGGCTGGGGTGGAGAGGGCCCAGAAAGCAGTTTCCCACCTGGAGCTTCGGGGTAGGATTCAAGGAATTTGCTGAGGGGTGAGGGTGCAGGACCCTAGGCTGGGACCAGCCAAGAGAGACGGGGACCAAGACTGGCCCTGCGAGGCCCAGCTCCACCCGCATCGGCCCATACTGCAGCCGGTCCGGTCCGCACCTCAGCACACGCGGGGCCCTCGGCCCGGGCTGCCCTCCCCTCTCTTCGCCGTGGTGGACCCCTGCGTCCTCTGAAACACCCAGCCCCGACAAAGGAGCCCCACGTGGGAGCACAGTCCCCCTACTTTCCTTCCTTCTCCGAGGGGAGCGCCCCCTGGCAGGGTGGGTGGCTCCACCCACCAGCTTCTCAGGCATCTTGAAACATCAGGGAACCTCTCTGAACCTCTGTTTCCTCCTCTGTGGAACGGAGTTGTCGCAGCATCTACAAATAGGGCTGGGAGTAGGGTGAGGGGCGAGTCTCTCACCTTGGGTGCAAAATTAAAGGGGGGCCAAAAATTCCATCATCAAGAGAAATCATATTTTAGTGCAACATTAAAAAATCAAAATAGATGCAAAAACATCCAAGATGAACAAAGTAGCAAAACTGAACATGAAGGCTGGATTGGGCTGCCACGTGTTTCCTTTGGCCTCAGCCTCCATATTCTCGGCACGGTAGAGCTCACCCCAGAGGAGGCGGGCATACCCGGGTGTAGGGCCTGCAGGGTCACTGCACCCCCCACGGGGACCTGGCCCCTGGTGGCACGGGCGCTGTTCGGGTTTGGGAAGCTCCTGGTTCTCTGCCGCCACCTTGCCCGTGTTCGTATCTGCAGCCCAGGGTGGGGGCCTGGCTCACAGCAGTGCTCACCAACTGGGAAGTAAAGGAGCTCGGATTCTGAGGGCATGAATTCTCCACAAGGGCATCTTAGCGGCTCAGTTCACTTCCCTGTTGAACAGTGGGGGGAAGCAGAGGCCCCGGGTGGGGGGCTGGCCCATGTCAGCAGCAGTACCAGGGCCCTCTCCGTGGGGGCTGCACACAAGTCGCCCTCCCTCCGACAGACTGTAGGGATCCTGGGACCCCACAGCTGCTCCTCACAT
>PVKY010015505.1:0-10155 GCA_004027775.1 Bradypus variegatus | reverse complement strand
ATCTTGAGGATGAGCTGCCTATCTTGAGTGAGGAACCTATTTTTCTGAATCTTGGTTTACTCATTACTAACGTGCAGATGAGACTATTCCCCTTGCAGATTCATCCTGCCGATTCCATTAAATGGGGTGATTTCTTAAATGTGGTCACACTCCTCCCCCTGCCCCCAACTCTCAGATTCTGCCATTCATTCTTGGCAACGCAGAGATGACCTCCTCCAATTCTTTCTCCAAAGCCTTCGATGGCTCCCTTTTACCCAGGGATCGAAATGCTGATTCTTTGCTCTGGCACTGAAGATCCTCCCCCAAATGGTGTCAGCACTTCCAGCTTTAACCCCATGCCCTACTGCTCCTGCCACTCACTGGTCCCCAAGAACATTTCCTTCACCCCTCTCCCCCTTTGCCTTTGCTCGGGCTGTTTCCTCTGCCTGGTTACCCTCCCAGCCTCTGCCTGTTGAAGTTTAGACAAATTCAGTTACAAATCCTTCCACGAAGCCTCCCTGAGCACGTGTGATGTTGGATTCATGGGTTGACTTGGCTGGGACAGAGTCCTCGGTGATTCAATCAACACTCATCTAGATGTGCTGTGAAAGCACTTGGTAGGTGTGATCACAGTCCGTAATCAGCTCACTTTCAGGAGGGGATATTATCCTCAATGCGTGGTGGGCCTGATTCAATCAGTCAAAAGACCCTGAGAGCAGAGCCAAGCTTCCTCCAAAAGAGGAGAAATTCTGCCTGTGGACGCAGCTTCAGCTCATGCAGAGGGGTCCAGCCTCCCTTCCCGACAGCCTGCTCTAGGCCCCAACTGCATCAGCTAATTCCTTTCAATAAATCTCTTAAAATATCATTCCTACTGGTTCTCTTTCTCTGGTCGAACCCTAACTGATACATCCCTCGAGCAGAGGTGTTCTCTCCCTGCTCCTGCCCTCTCCCACCTTTAGGATGTCATTGGAAATTATGTCCTTTGGATTTGCTTGTGCTCTTGCTTATTCCTATTTCTCTGTTGCATGCCCGACACACAGTAAGTGCTCAATGTTTGTTGACTGACTGACTGATAGAGGGCAAGGTGATCCTTATTTCTCTTTTTCTCCCTAGCAGGCATATTTGCAGGGGGGGGAGGCACCAGGAAGAGGAGGGATTTACTGTGTGCCTCCCGTGCCCCGGATGAGAAGACAGGGGCTCAGAGAAGTACCCAAGATGCTCCAGCCTGGCACAGATAGTTGGCAGCAGGCCAGGATTCAAACCCAGGTTTGCATGTGTCCAAATTGCAAGCCCTTCCCCTGGCACCCAACTGCCTCCCACTCAGCGAGGTCCCTGGTGCAGGGCTGGCCCCTGGAATATTTGGGAGACAGTGGGCTCACAGCACTGGCTGCCCTGGGTCTGCAGAGGGGGCTGTGATTTACGGCCTGCCGGGGAAGACGCTCTGTGCAGGTGAGGTGCGGGCGGGACCTGGGGCATCAGTGCAGGACTGGGGGGTTGGCAGCCCCTCGGGCTGAGGAGCACGGCTCTTCCTTCTCCCTTGGCTCTGATGGTTTCTTGGCCACCTTTGGTTTGGAGCTGGAGAGGGGTTTGGCAGGTGGGCAGCAGAGTGGCCCCGTGTGTGTGTGTGTGTGTGTGTGTGTGTGTGTGTGTAAGAGGATGGACCAGGCGCCCGGAGATGTCCCCTGGGGGGCCGGGGTGTCTGATTTTTCCTAGAGTGAGATACACACCCAGGCAGGAATCTCATCAACACTTAACTAGCTGAGTATAACCTTGGACAGTCAGTGAACCACTCAGGGCCTCAGTTTCTTCATCTGGCAAATGGGGATGGCAGTAGCATCTACTTTGGGGGGTTGACGTGAGGATAAAGTAAATTAAAGAATGTAAAGCACTTAAAATGACACTTGGCACATTTTAAATACTCCACAGATGTCCATGTTTTCTTTCTCTCAGCTTGATATCAGGTTTCTGCAATTTGGGACGCTTAAAAGGAAAATGCCCTACCTACCCCCACTCTTTCTTTTACAGAGGGGGAAACTGAGGCCCAGAGAGGCAACGAGATGCCTACAGCCACGTAGCAAGTAAATGACAGCCTGGAACAAGAGCCAAGGGATGCCTCAGTGGGCGTTTAGGGGTCTGGCTGGCCCTGCAGGTGACCAGGGATCTGGGACAGGGCTGGAGCCCTAGGGAAAATTGCCTGAGGGGCCGTCTTACTTGAACCATAGGATTATTTCTCCAGCACATTCTTCTTCCCTTCTTCCTTCCTCCTCTCCATCCCCACCCCTTCCCAGGTAATCTTTCCAGGATGCTGGAATACCACAGTGGGAAGGACTGGACAATATTTTGTCAGAACCCTCATGTTACAAAATGGACATGGAAGCCCAGAGATGGCAGACACTTCCCCAAGCACACACAGCCTGCTAGTGGCAGAGCTCAACCTTGAACCCAGTCCTGGAATTCCGGTCTCTAGGCCCCTCTCCTTTTCATCATCCCACAGCAGCCTCCATCCCATGGGGAAGACAGCTGTGTGCTCACATTGTCTGATTGGAAATATGTTTAAAAACCAACACCTCATACCCCAAAGCCTTGCAGAAGTGTGGTAGAGGACACCTCGAAACATCAGGAGCCATTTCCTCCTTGTAATTTTAAAGATGTCCTCTTTCCAGCTTCCTGTGTTTTCCAGGTTTCCTGCCTGAACCTGTGAATAATTTTACAATGGGAGGAAATGCAAATCCTCAACAGAGCGCAGGCGCAACTAAAACCCATAAGAAAGGAAGGTTGCGGGTCCAGAAGGGAGGGAGTTGGCTTTCCAGAAAAGCAACTCCTCAGGAAGGCCCAGGCTGGGTGCGATGAGATCCCCAGTGGCGGGGGCAGCCCGGTCCTGCGGGGAGGAAGGGGAGGGCACCGGCTGCGATTCTCCACCAAGGCTGGCTGCTGCCCCGCTCCTCCACCACGTGCAAGCAGCCGTGACCTCACTTCCCACCCAGCCTGGTTTACAAAACGGGGTGTGTGTGTGGGGGGGGGCGGAAGGCAGTAAACAGAGGCCCTGAGCCAGCCACAGAGAGAAAGATCCTCATGGCATGTGTCAGGAGTGGTCTTGGCGGCCCCAACGTGCCTGCAAAGGGAGCCGCTGAGAACACGGAGGGTGGGGCAGGCGGAGTTTGTCCCTTCCTGTGGGGTCTAAATCTTTCTACAAATTGCCCTTGACTCAGAAGGGTCTTACACCATCACCCTTTCACCTTCTAGGAGTAACCTTCCTGCCCATCCATCCACCCAGCCACCCACCCATCCATCCACCCATTGATTCGACAAATGTCTACCCCGGGACTCTGTCTGCTGTACTCAATGAGAAGATACAGCAAAGAAGAGCTTGGGAGTGGCAGGCAGTCCACAAAGAATTTGGCCATCAACACCATTCTAGCCACCCTTCAAGGACCACTCCAAATGTCACCTCCTCTGAGAAGCCCTTCCTGACTTCTCAGCCAGCAGTGATGTCACCCTAGTCTGATATTCTACAGCAAAGAGGTCAAAGGAGTATAGTGTAGGTATGAAAGTGCTGGGTTCTAGTCCTGTCTTTGTCACTGAGTACCAGGCGTCTCTGGGCCTTCATTTGCTCACTGGATTCCGAAGACTTTTCCTTGACAATGTCCCTAAAGATGGAATGGGCTGCCAAATGGAAGCAGTGAGCTCTCCGTCCTGAGAAGCATGTAAGCAGATGCAATGGAATCAGCACACTGCCTTTTCAGGGGTCTATCTCCTTACTCACCGGCATCCAAAGGCCCACATGGGGATGGGTTGAATGAGTCAGTCTTAGCAAGTTCCCCTTCACTGGGCGTGGCTCAGGAGAGGTGTCTCCCTGCAGCCTCTGAGGATCCTGGTCCCAGCCCTGCCCTGTCAAGCCTGCTCACAGTCCTGCCCAAGTCAGAGCCTCGCCCCGGCCACGTGGCCTTCTGCCCAAACCCTCTGGGAAGCTTAGCCCCTGGGAGCCCAAGCAGTCAATCTGGGATTCTGACACTGTTTACCTGTTCTAGAAAGGAGTGGAAGCATCTTTCTGAGTTGACCTGCAGAGGAAAGTGCCGCGAGTCTCTCAAGACCAGAGGAGCAGAGGGGACAAGACAAGTTGAGCCCCAAGTCTGAGCAGAGGTATTCAAATCAAGCCTGGACTTGGGAGCCAGGCAAACCTGGCTCACAGCATCTTGGTTTTGCTTCTACTGGTTGGGTGGCTGGGGCAGGTGGCTTAGCCTCTTGGCCGAATGGGATTACCTCCTCCCAGCAGGTTATTGTGAGGACAGATGACAATGTGTAAAGTGCCCACAACATATTTTCATTTCTTTTATTTTGTTAGCATGTTTCCTTCACTGTTCTGAGTGCATTACGGACACCACCCTGTGTTGTGGGGACTGTTATGGTCATCCCCATTTTACAGATGAGGAAACTGAGTCACGGCTAACAAGTGGTCGAGTTGGGACTTGGATCCAGCCATCTGGATTTTTACAATGGAAAATTTTGAATGTAGAGACAAGTTGACTGACGAGCATCATAAAACTCCATGTTCCTATTTTCCAGCTTCAGTAATTACCAACTCATGGCCAATCTTGTTCATCCAAACCCAAGCCCACCCATCCCTCCTGTATTATTTGAAGCAAACACTGTGAACATCTATCATTTAATCTATAAATATTTCAGGATGCCTCCCTAAAGGATAAGGACTTATTTCAAAAAGCAAAACCACACAACCATTATCACACCTAAAAGAAATCAATAATAATTCCTTAATAGCTTCAACCATTCAGGCAGTGCTCCAATTTCCAATTGTCTCATAAATATCATACTTTTTTTTTTAACAGTTGATTTGCTTGAATTGGAATCCAAATTACTTCACATATTGGGCTGGTTGATATGTCTCATAATTTTCCATGGATCTATTGGTCCCCACCATCTCTCATTCTTTTTTTTGACTTGCTATTTATTTGTTGAAGAATCCCAGTTGTTTGTTCTATAGTTTCCCACAGCCTAGAGCAGTGTTGTCCAACAGAAGAATACGGTGATTCATAAGTAATTTTAAATTTCCTAGTAGCCACATTAACAACGAAACAGATGAAATAAATTTGATTACTATTTTTCACCCAGTTGTGTCAGTTTGGCTATATTATGTCCCCCAGAAAAAGCCATGTTCTTTGATGCAGTCTTTTGGGGGCAGATGTATTAGTGTTGATTAGGTCGGAACCTTTGGATGAGGTTGTTTCCATGGAGATGTGAACCACCCAACTGTAGGTGATAACTCTGATTAGATAATTTCTATGGGGGTGTGGCCCCACCCATTCACTGTGGACCTTGATTAGTTCACTGGAACTCTATAAAAGCTCAGACAGAAGGAGTTCACTGCTTGTTGCAGCTGAGAGACACGTTTTGAAGACAGCCGTTGAAAGCTGACACTGATGTTTTGGAGAACACCATTTTGAAATGCAACCTGGGATCAGTAGACGCCAGCCATGTGCCCTCCCAGCTACACAGAGGTTTTTGGGCACCATCGGGCATCCTTCAGTGAAGGTACCCTGTTGCTGAGGCCTTACCTTGGATACTTTATGGCCTTAAGACTGTTACTGTGTAAACAAATAAACCCTCTTTATAAAAGCCAATCCATTTCTGGTGTTTTGCGAACAGCAGCATTAGCAAACTACAACACCAGTGTCACCGTGTGCTTTCCCATGTGGCAGAGGAACCCGGATACCAAGGGCCTTTCCTCAGGAAGTCACCAGCTCTGGGAGAACTCTGCTGCCAGGTCACGAGGTCACTCAAGCACCCCTAAGGAGAAGGCCAAGTGCAAAGAACTGGTGCTTCTTGCCGACAACCAGCCTGAATTTCCAGCCGAGTGAATGAGCCAACCCAGAAGTGGATCCTCCCCTGCCAAGGCTTTAGATGACTTGAGCCGGAACCACCCAGCTAAGCCACTCCTAGATCCCTGACCCACAAAAACTGGGTGACACAACATTTATTGTTTTAAGCCACCATTGCTCAGCAATGGAGAACTAATGCATTTCCTTTATTTACTGGAACTTAAGAAATTGAGAACAATAGCTATTATGACTGTTCACATTAATGTAATTTAAGTACAAACTCTACATACTGTTTTGTAATCCACTTATTTCCATTAACAATGAATCATGAACATTTCCCGATGTTAATAAATATCCATCATGATAAAAAAAAATCGTTGATGAGCTATTTCATATTATTTTTCCCCTGCCATGCCTTTGGAAGCAGTGTGTATTTTCTACTCACCACACATCTCAGTTTGGGTTGGCCACGTTTCAAATGCTTGGTAGCTACACATGGCTTGTGGCTGCCAGATGGGACAGCCTTCCTGTCGGCGCTGTGCTCGCTACCCCTAGGACCCGCTCAGACTGTCTGTCCCTCCTCTTCCCCCTCACCAGTGGCTTTGCCCTTTTCCTTCCTGAGTCTGGCTCTTTGTCCCAACGCTGTCCTCAAGTTGACATTCATCCTCGTGCCCCAGCCCCCTGGCTTAGTCTTTTTGCTAGCCCTTCCCCACACTGCTTGTCTGGGGTTGTGGCCCCAAAGCCAGGTCTCATGCTCTGTGGGACATACCCCGGGCTGTAGACACAACACCCGCTGTGGACGGCATTGGGAGAATGCTGGCAAGGACAGAAGTTCACAGATCTGTGCCTGCCTTTGCAAAGCATTTCCCTTTTTATACTTCATCCGTTCAGCCTGTTTGTAGTGCCTACCATCTCCAGCAGAATATAATAATATCTTCATTTAGGGGTGGCTCACTGCATGCCAAACAGTATTCCAATTGCTTCCCCTAAATTCATTCCCAGAATCCACAACCATCTTACGGGGTAGGAATGATTACTATCTCTGTTTTACAGATGAGAAAACTGAAGCACAGAGAGATGAAGTAACTTGTCTAGAGTCACACAGCTAGGAAGTGGTGCAGCTGGGATTTGAACCCTGGCAGTCTGTACTGGCTCCCTGCACTCTCTTGGTGGTGCGACTGTGGAACAAGAGCTGGCACCTGTGCCCATGTGTCTCCCGTGTGGTGGCAAGTACAGAACAGAAAGAGGCGATGTGAGGGCTGCCTGGGCCCTGGGCATGGAAGGCTTCCTGGAGGAGGTGATTATCTGAAGCCTGTCTCTGTCTGCACACACTGGTGATCTCCACAGTACAGCCCTGGGCCATCCACCCCACCACGGGTTGGCCTAGAACTGGCGCAGGCATGCTGTTGCTGCTGGGGTGAGCCTGGCATCACCCCTCTGGCTGGGCTGGTGGCAGCACTGGGGCTCAATCGGAGAGGGAGCCACACTGATGGAGCCCAGTGAGAGGGCTGATAGGGGCCCGAGCTGGGCAAGGGGAGATGGAGGGGAGGGGATGGATTCAGAGGGCCCACCAGGGGTGGTCAGTGCCTTGGAGAGTCTGGGGAGAGGGAAGGCGGAGGCAGTAGGAGCAAGGCCAAAGCCCTTGGTCTCTGGGGTCCCCAAATTCCTCAGCAAACAGACAGCAAAATCTTAATGGCTTCTCGTTCCCAAGCCTTGGTCTGCTTCTCCTGAAACAAAACTTCTGCTTCCTTCCCTCTCGGCCCTTCATAACAGATTTAGAACACCCCGGGGTCTATTTGTCTGGTGTGGATAAACTTATGTCTGAGAACTCTCCCCCAGCTCATCCTGAGCTCCCTGACAGACAAATTTGTGCCTCATTCACCTTGGGGACCCATCGCCAAGCTCCTGGCTGGGTTGGTTCCTGATAAACACTTAATCAGTAAAAAACCCCAGTGTTTGCTCTGACTCGTCAGGGCACACTGCTCGCGGGAAGAAGAGTGGAGACTAGAACACCGTCCTTCAGTTCCTCAGAGACCTCGGGACGAGCACGGGCTTTTTTGGACAGACTGTGAGGAGAGAGAGCAGTGGGGGCGGGTGGATGGTTGACCACTGGCTCTCCAGGATAAAAGCCTGGATTGGTAGCATCTGGAGGGTTCCAGGTCATAAATGTTCCAGCCTGGCTGATGTCAAGCTACCATCGCGATGTGCCAAGAAACTCACAGTTCCTGGAAATTTAATCATCGCCTTCAGGCACAGCAGGCTCCAGCACTCCGAGGGCACGGGGCCACCTCCCTGCCCAGTCCTCCCTTCCAACTCTTATCCACCCTACAGATCCAGCGCCACTTCACCTCCTCCAGGAAGCCTTCCCAGACCTCAGCAGCTGTCCCTGCCACGAGCGCCCCAGCCCCTGTGCTCCCGTTATGGGAGTGGGACAGGATTCGAACCCAGGGGTCTCTGAAGCCAAATGCAAAAGCACTTTGTAAACCGTCAAGTACTATTGTCATGCCAGAGCTATAGAATTTTCAGGTCAGAAGAATCTTGCCATTTAGAGATTTTTAGACCAACCTTCATCTAACAGGTGAGGAAACTGGGAGGGTAGGGGACCTGTCCCAGGTCATACACGAGCATCCCAATCTCCAACCCCTCCACATGTTCCAGAACCCCACAATGCCACTTAATCCTCAGTGAGAGAGGACGCTGCACATTACAGTTTGTTTTGGAGGGTTTGCAAATCAGTTCTTCCCCGATCCTCACTGTCGCCCTGGGAGGGTCCTACTATACCTATTTTACAGAGGAGGGAACTGAGTGAGGCTCAGTGAAGGGAAGGGATCTGTTCAAGGACACAGCTCCTAAAAGGGGCATCCGGGTGACTCCACACATGGAGCCATCAGAGACGATGAAAGGAGCCAAGGAGGAGGCCAGCTGGTGGCAGTCAAGTGGGGAAGTCAGACCCAGCTGGAGGAGCCTGGAGCTGTGGCTCAGAAAGGGCTTGTGAACCCCCTCCTGACCCCCAGCCCCCCAGTAGCTACAAGGCTGCCTTCTCAGTCTGCTCCCTCCTCGGGGCTCCCAGGGCAGGTACCCCAGCTGGTCAGCTGTCATCCTGGGAGGGCTGGGCTTAACCCCAGCCCCACACCCCCACTCTCCAGACCTCGGCTTCCTCACCCTCAAGGTGGGGAGAGCAAAGCCCCCACTTCTTGGGGCTGCAGGGAGGGTGACATGAAGGTTCCTGACAGTAGTTAGCGTAAGGGCTGGATTGGAGCTGCTGCTGCTATTTTGTTGCTGTTGTCATTATTATTATTAGTTATTGTTATTGAACAATAATATTATTGCTACTATTATTCTCTCTCTGGCCCTTGGTTTAGTGATCCATAGAGTAAGGAGGGGGGTGATCACACAGATTATTTTTAAGGTCCTTCCAGTGGTGACAGCCTGACGGCCAGCTTTCTTAACTCTGTTCAGCCCGTGCCAGAGCGAATCTCAGAATTGTTGTGATTTTCTGTCAATACACATTCCAGTCATAACACATACACACATGTGCACACACCAACATGCACACACTTTCTTTTTCTTTACACCCATCCTGGCTGCCACATGGTCAGCCCCCAAGCAGAAGGCAGTGCCTTTGCATTTCTGAAACCCGGGGCCTGGCACATGGGCATGCTCATTGCTTGTCTGATGAATTGAGTTGCTCTTGGCAGTACTGAGTTCCCTGTCACTGGAGGTGTTCAAGTAGGACTGGGCCATGCTTTTGGTGTATTTGGTCCAACGCTTTCTAGATTCTATAAATTTAAGTCCTGGGACCATATACAGCTGCACTGACCAATGCCACGGCAGCCCCCACACCCCATCCCTCAGAACTTTTTTTTCTACATACATTAAATGTGCGTCCTGCAGAGGTGCTGGAGGGGCCGGCTGTATGTCGGGAACCTGCCTATTCTCTCTTAATTCTTCAAGCAGCGCTGTAGGAGAGATACTAACTGGGTGTACCACCACCCAATTTTCAGAGGGATAATGAACTTCAGAGAGGGCAGGTAACTGCTGGAGGCCACACAGCTATGAGGTGGCAAAGTTCAATTAGAACCTTCCAGACCAGGCAAAGTCTGCACTATTGCCCCTCATCAGGCTGCCTTCTCGCAGGAAAAGAACGGTGGAGCGTGGTTATCTCTGTTACGGAATCCTGGCCAGAGGGAACATGGTTTGCAACTCAGCCAGCACCACACGCTGGGGCCCTGGAGATTTGTCATTGCTGGGGCTAAGGCAGGTGGAAAATTCCCACTCCCTGAGCTGGTATTGAAGAGAATTTCTGACATGCATGAGCTTGCTTAGTCCCCTTGTCGTTCAC
>PVKY010015504.1:0-10167 GCA_004027775.1 Bradypus variegatus | reverse complement strand
CCAATACTCTGACTTGTCACTTTGCAGTTCCTCTCCCTAGGGAGGAAGAATTTGTTTCCCAATCCCCTTAAATCTGGGCTCGTCCTGTGACTTGCTTTGGCCAAGTGAATATCGTGAAAATGGTGGGATTCCAGTTCTGAGCCTAAACATCAAGAAGTCCTTTCCATTTGTTCTCCTGCCTCACTTTTATCACCATGAGAACACATCTGGGTAACCAGCTGAAGGATTAAGTCATGTGGAACAGAGCTGAATCCCCTCAGTTGCCCACCCAAAGCCAGCCTACATCCGCTGATGGCTTTGAGGTTGGCCAAGATGAGCAGAGCCAACTTGCTGACCACACAGATATGAACAATCAGTGCCTGTTGTATGTCACTGAGGTTTGGAGGGCTGTTTGTGATACAGCATTTTTGTGACCATAGATAACTGATTTCCCCACCTAGAATGAGAGAATGTTCCTCTTGAAAAGTTACTAGAAGTAATTTTCTCCTTCAAATAAACTGGGTCTTTGCAGATTGCTTCTTTATTTGCCTTGTCCCAAGACTTAGTATGTTTCATTGGTCGTCAACTCTACAGATGTATTTGATGTCTTGTTAGAAACCATAAGATGAGCACAAGTAGTAGTTTAAAATCATGCTTTATTAGGCATCAAATAAACAGAGGGGAGAGAAGCCAACCCAAGAAAAGTGACTCCTCCCCGTATTTCCATAGACTATGATACATGCATACACTGTGCCTTTAAGCAGGAAATCCTGAGTTTGGTACTCACGGCTTCCCTCACAGATGTCTCTGTCTCACCAACCTTAGCATAAGCATCCAGAATGACCCCCATCCTGGATCTGTAAAGGAACACTATTGTGTCCCTTTGCTCAGAAGCAGAATAAGGCCACAGAGATAGAATTCCGAGGCAGCAGCTGAGCGGAGGATGGCAAGGCAGCATTGGGAATTGGAGAGGAGACCATGGTTTTTAAATGCGCATTCACACAGCAGTGAGCCAACACAAAGACATACTCAGTGGGATTAGCATAAATAAAGATTTATTTCTTTCTAATTAATGTGTGGGTCATTTTTCTTATAAGACGGCTGTGATTCAAGTCAAGTTCTCTGGCCAAATCCTAAAACCAAAGTCTGGATGAATATAGTAAATATAAACACTTGATATATTATGTAAGCTGCAATGGCATCTTTGCAAAATTGTTTTTTTAAATTGGGGAGCAAAAGTTCCACAGGAAAAAAGGCTGAATTAAAGGCTTAGTCACTGGAAACTGCATAAAAGGCACAAAGATGAAAGACTATAGAAACGCAGGCTTCCAATCCAGCAGGTACTTGTAATGCAGGTAAGGCAAGGTCTACAAGTAAGACTTCTCCCCTAGAGCAGTGGATTTTCTTTAGACCAGAAAAAATTGGTGGGAACTTGTTAGAATGCTGGATGGGCCTCTTCCCAGATCTTCCGAATCATAATCTCAGTCTTGGATTCACAAGCCCTCCAGTTGACTCTGCTGCTCACTAAAGATTAAGAGCTACATGTTCGTAAGATACAATCTGCTTCCTCAGATGCAGAGAAGATAGGTTTTTCTTTCCCAAAGAGATTTAGTCCTGAAAGCCCTAAGGCATCCACAGTATGGAATGGATTTCCTTTTCTCCAACGCATCTAGGCTGGTACTGGTTATGTACCATCTGCAGGAGAATTAAGAAAATAGTCACTTGAGATGTTTTCTGTGTTCAGTCCCCAATGACACTTTCCTTGCTGTCCAATAACCAGCCATTAAGCCACTTGGTTACAACAGCACCCCACTTCCAGGAACTGATTTATGAATCAATCAGGAGAATCTAAGCTATGCTGTATAAACAAATCACTGCCAGACTTCCCTGACAACATAATAAAGGTTTATTTCTTGCTCATGATACACCTGTTACGCAGGTTGGCAAGGGAACTCGACTTCATGTATAACTAAGGGACCAAGGCTGACGGAAAGGCCATCATAACACTTGCTTCCAGGAGAGAAGAAGACATGGTGAACTGCACTCTGGCCTTCAAAGCTTCCATCGGGATCTGACACATCATTTCCTTTAATGTTTCATCAGGCAAAGCAAGTCATGTTGACAAGCCTAACTTCAAAAGTAGGCAAGAAGTACATCCTATCCTGTTGTACCCAGAAAGAGAGTCGGAGTATCTGAGGGCAGCCCTAATGTCTACTATCCAAGGTTATAAATGGGTCACAACACCCACTGTGTACAAAGGTGTGTATTAAATTTAAGGAAGAGTTTCCAATTGTTATAGTCATTCACTATCTTTTTGTACCTATTGACCTTCAAATCTACAAAATCCGTACTCCTCCCAGATCTTTCTGACCAGGTTTTTCCATTTGTTTTTGGAAAAAAAAAAAAAAAAACCTTTTAAAAACTGAAGCTAATAAACACATGTAAGTACACAAACTGTGAACACACAGGCTGATGAATTATCATAAAGAGAACACTACGGCAACTACCTCACAGGACAAGAAACCACCATCGCCAGGAGCTCAGTATCCCCACCATGCGGCCTCCCCGTCATCTCTTCCCCTCCCTAACGGCAATGCCCTCCAGACTTCCAATGCTTCAACTGTTTATTTTTTTACACTCATTCATTCAACTAATATTTATCAGTGGGGCACAAGAACATCTCTGTCCTAGCAGATGGCATTACAAACCTAAGCAGGAAAGCCGATCCTCGTGGGTATCCTGTTGGAAAACCATCTTTTCTGGGGGTGTCATATTTTAGACAGAGTAGGCAGTGAGGCCTCTCAACAGCTGGGTCTTAATCTAATCAATGAACACTGTCTTTATTGCTTGTTTATTTAATTCAAGCACATAGAGCATTTCATAGCAGGGAACATGGGACTGTAGCCAGGATTTCTTTGCTGCCTGACACATGGGAAATAAGTAGCTGCCTGCTGGCACCGAGTCTCCCACAGCAAACCTTTCCACACCATCGAGCTGCCTGCTACCACTGACAGCAAAGCAAACCTGCCCGTCTGTAGCTCAGGTATTCTCTCTTCCTCTCCATCAGTCTCACCCATCCAGTTTGTTCTAGGGCTGCGTAAGCTGGAGACTACTGGGTTGGGGACTGGGGAACAAGTGTAGAAAACCTATTCTGGCTTGAACAGAAGATAAGCATTTGCTCTTAGGAATATTTCTATGCAGTTTCCATTATCTGAAAATTCTGGATGTTTCCCATCCTCTTGCCTATTAAATATTCAGGTTCTTAATGGAACAGCAGTGGGCAGCTGGTTTCCTAAAATGCCAACTCCTCCCCAAATGTCCTCTAAATCAGACATTTCTGTACAACTGATCACCCATAAAAAGCGGTCTTTTGCTTTCCAGCTTCTTTATGAAATCCTTGCCAGAATTCTGGCCAGGTATCCAAGGATACCACTTACAAGTTCTAACTCTATCCTTCACAGTTAAAACATTGATTGTGAGTTCCCAGCTCTACCCCAGAGGAAAGAGCGCTTGACTTTGGTGGAGAAGGAGGGTAAACGTGTGAGCCTCTGGAACTCTGCTGGAAACAACGGTCAGCCACATCCTTTTGTGGCAATACAATCTTCAACAAAATGTACTGTAAAGATATTTTTATAATAAGTTGGCTTCTAAATTACAGCCATGCTGAATAAGAACAGAATAAACATATGATTAGTAATTTCCTTGCGGCAGAAAGTAGGATAGAATTGTTCCTGGCTAAGGCCCAGGGCTTAAAAAAAGTGATGCTTTTAGTAAAAAAGAAAAATAGAAAACTGTCTTCATTCCAAAGCCCAAGCAATGGTTCGTGGCCATCTTCCTAAGCAGTAACAGTTGTGCTTCACAAGAAAGTGGGGAAGTTCAAGAAGATAAACTTAGGAATTGACTCCAACAGTGATCGGCCCCACCCCCCTGCCCCCATAAGCACAAACAAATGTATCAGTGGCAGCCAGTCCCTGACTCTCGAGAAACGATGCCTCCAGAAGACGGATAAATTACACAGCCTGGGCAAATGGGCTGGACGGAGTTCCCATCAGCAGCGAGAGAAAAAGACTCATGATTCCAGGTGGCTGTGACCTCACTTTCACAGTTCATGGGAAAGAGCCCCTGGCAGGGTCCTGGGACGGTTGGCTGCCTAAACTGCCAAGACTGCTATTCACAACTCCTCCAAGTACTTCTCTAAAAGATGGAGATCCCCGAGCCTATGAAACAGGCTTTCGGGTACAAGCTTATGATGACATACTTGTCAGAAAAATCTATTCTCTGGCCTCTCTACTGAGATCAATAAGGTAGGATAGGAGGGAAAGGAAGAAGGGAGGACGAGAGAGATGTTTAAGGAAAAGCCTCAGTGATAATCTTTAGGGCATCCAGTTCTTACAGTTGGTCTGGACTGAATAAAATCCTTACCTTGAGCAGCCAGGTCCCAAAACCTAGTCTACATTTTGGCTGCTGTTCTTCATTTTAATGAGATGGCTCATTTCTCTTTACTTTTAAAAGAGGACTGCAGAACAGGTGCTGTTCTGTACACAATATGCTGAAATAAATGGCCGGTCCGGTTTTGTAACTCCTTTCTCATCACTCCAGGATTTAACCAGTCACCCAGCAGTCGCACCCAAAATTAGAATCAAGGACCTGTGCTTCTGTATCTGGGAAGAGTCAACGTAGAGGCTCCCCCAAGAGGTTACCTGTCTGATGAGCTGTTTGCCTAAGAAAGTCTTAACTTTCAGCCTCCTGCCTGCAGCCGGGGTGAGGAGCCACCCGAGAGAGGGGGCCGTGCTCCCTGATGGTGGCCCCTCCCCTCAGAGCCTCGGCTGGAGAGGGGCTCACCCACGGCAGCCCACCTCATCCATCAGCCTTGGCTGCCACTGCTGACAGAGAGAGACAGTGGTCAGAGCTGAGCAGCAGACAGGGACAGCAGCTTAATGAAATTTTATTTTGAAAAGATGGCAAGAATCTAAGGCACTTCAAACATTTAAATACATATAAGACCAAAGTAAATGTGACATGATATAAAGGAATTCATAAATACACAGAGAACTATACTATCTTCCTCTAGAGGCAAATGCAGAGCCAATTCCTCTAACACAATATGACTTTTAGCAATAGATAGACAGGTTTGTGCAATTATTAATAATACAGCGTACTGTTACATGTAGTTCTTCATGTCTTTAATTACTATGGAATATAAAAGTTGAAAACACTGTGTCAATTTTATATAGATATCTATTATATAAAAAGTCATATAATACATCCGTCTAGATAAAACCAACTGAAGACATTTCCTTTTCTAAGTTTTCTACTTTGTAAGAGTTTCGCCTTCCTTTTTATTTAAAAAAAAACCTACTAGCCAAGGCCCAAGTTGCTGATGATCAAAGTCAACTCAACGTCCTTACTTTAAAATAATAAAGACAAAAGAAAAATCAATAAAACCATCCTGGAATGGAATTTCTGAAGAGTTATTCAATGATTCCACATGTAGTAAATTAAAATATTTGTGGAAAATTTAAAAAACCAGATGCCAACAAGAATAGACACTTATCAGTGGTGGTGGAGGGTGAGAGAAGAAATAGATGCTACCCTCAGGTCAGGTCATGATTTCCTACAACTGTACATCACAGAGCAGAGACTCAATGGCAACAGAGGCTGGGGGGGCAAGTATGTCTCGCACAGACAGAGGATGGTCAGAAAGGAGGGCAGTGAGTGCCGTGTCGGCAATCTCCGGCTGGCCCCGCTTCCACTGGGAAAGCTTCCGCCTCTAGCCCTCAGCTTTGGGCGTTGTTTGCTGGTGAGCTCAGCACAATACTTATACATTCATGATGGTCACCAGGAAAGGACAATAGCAGCTTACTGGTGGCATGTAAATGGAGGGCTGTTTGCGCCAGTCAGTCAAAAGAACCTCGGTGGGTGGGGCCAGGAGACGTCTTCCTTCCAAGCCTAGGGGTGCCCTAGAGACCAGGAAAGGAGAAAAATTAGCGGTTAGTAAGTGACCTACGGCAGATGTGACCTCTGTGACATGGGAACTCCATCCACCACCTGTGAGCCAGAACCAGGAGAGCCAGCAGAGGCTGTGAATGCAGGACCAGGTCCACCAGCAGCCTGGGAGCCAGGTGGGCGCATCCTGCTGTCCCAGGAGGGCAACTGCCCGGGGAAGGGTGAACGCTGGGACTACAGATTGCCCACTGTCTGCTTTAGCGAAAATGCCAGGAACATGGCAATACATGTTCATGGGCTCAGGACATGCCAACCAAATAATTCTGCACAGAATAAAAGCCTCCACGTGAAGGTGTTGGAGCTTCTGTCTCCTGAAGACAAGCAGGGATATCTAGCCTCTGCTGAGGTAAACATCCACATTCCGGGCCTTCTGGGTGGGGCAAAAATGATTAACTCTTAAGTTCTAGACCAAATGTTCCATTTTCAGAATCATCATAAAGCCTGTGTCTCCTTCAGTTCCCTGAGAAGGGGGCCCACCAGCCGGCTGGTAAAAAGCCTATTTGCAAAAGCCAAACGCACAACACTGACCGGAGACTGGGCTTTGGCAAAGTTGACGTGAGCATACAGAAGAACGGCAATGTCCTTGTGTCCTGCCTCCAGGGCTATGGAGAGCGCGGTGCTGCCATCCTGAAGACGAGAGGACAAGAACAAGCCAGGGTGGGTTACCAGGACTCCAAACAGCCAAGAGGTAAAAAACAAAACAAAACAAAAACAAAAATACTCTCGAGCAGTTGATAAGGTTCCCAGAGGTCCATGTACCAGTGTTTGGCTCTTTGGGGAAGTGTTTCGGACCTCTATGGGCTAAGTACCAAGGAATCAAAGATGAAAGCACAACCCCACCCCCAAGAAACACACAGTCAGGGGGAGAAGTACCCCATACCCTCTGTTTGCCTCTTAGTGTTTCGTATAGAGGTCTGTACACAGTGGATGCTCAAAAAATGCAGACCAACAATGAAGCACTCCTATTCAACCATTCTGTTCATTAACCATTTGGATAATTTTGCACAGACTAAAACCATCCATGCAAGAGTGCTGGAGCTTCTGTCTCCTAAGGACAAGCAGAGGTCTGGCTTCTACTGTGTTAAACATCAGCACTCCTGGCTGCCAGAAGAGGGCAGTAGGAGAAGACGGGGGAGAACTATCATTCAGCGAAAGTTCTCTGGTGTTTGTGTTCTGCTAGTAAGGGACACTTATGATTCAGCACTTCATAAATGCCAGGTGCTTGTATGAGCTGTATGATGTGTGTTCTAAGGCTCTGTAATTGCCAAAGAACTCTCACTTTTCTTCTGGGGGACGTAGCTGTGATCTTAAAGCCCTAACCACCTCTGTTTACTTCTTCAGGTAACATTTATGAGTAAGTACTGAATCTTGGTGGCTTGATACATATATTTTATGGCAATAAAGAGGGGAAACACTGCAAATGGAAACAAACATTTTCAGTTAAATGCATGATTTCTATTAAATTGCAGGGATTTAGATGGCGTATCAAGGTAAGAAGAATGCAATTTATTTTCTCTCTAGTCTTGAAATAAGGACTCCCTGTCATTAGCAACAGGAAACAATCTGCCTGTGGTTTGAACCTCATGAACCTTCCCTCCCACTCTGAATTCTGGGAGCTGCTTTTCTTCCAGACGTCAGCTGGATATACTCCTGCTCCTTTAAGGACCAGGAAGCAGACAATGAGCCGAGGGGGCCAGGATTTCTGAAAATCACTCTGGCTGTATGGCCTCTCCATCTACAATCTGTTCTTTACTGAGAGAGAGTAGAAGGAAAAGTGAGCAGCTGAAAAACGAAACACATCTAACTGTTCTTGAGGAAAGGTACAGCTGGAAACTCTCTCCCTGCTCAAGGGGGTTGAGAGAAGCTGGCACAACTGCAGCTCATGTGTTCCCGGCAAAGGAAGTTGGAACTGCGGAAGCTGCTCAGTCCTTCATGCCAGTAAAGCACTGGTTTGCTCCTCCTGCTGGCTTGGGCCCAAAGGGATCTGAAGTTCAGTGCAAAGGAGGATGTTTTCCTTATTATTTTTTAGATGTTTTCAGCTGATGGAAGCCATGGTCCAAATCCGTGTGCCACAGAGATAAACTTTCGAAACCAGAACCAACCCAGTCCAACGTACATGACCCACAAACTGTTTCACCACCCAAATGTTAGTTCTCTGCCTTCCCTCCTATGGGCGCTCCTCACCTATGCCTGGAGACTTCCAGAAGGATCCCTTTCCCTTAGAGTGTTTCCCAATGCGGTTATTTGGGAATGGGGGTAGCTTGGGAATTCGCAGAGGGGATTATAGTGATGAGGAAAACAGATTAAATAGAAGTGGGAAAATCTGCTTAAAGAAGCAAAGATGGTCTGGATTCCCTTACTTATTCACTTTATTTCACAAAAATTTCATAAATCACTCACTTTGATGGGCTGCAGTGGATCACTTTCCTCCACTTCCTTTGAGCAGGAAAGCATTTAATAACTGTGATAGTTACTGGTTTCAGGCATCTACTAACCTCAGTTTCTAATGACCAATAATCCAGATATCCAAAAGGACAGGGGACCTGGTCCTCTCTTCTTAATGGACTTATCAGAAGTTGCCTACACTGGATACGATTCTATTGTAGTTCTTTCTTTCTTTACCTTTAGTATTCTGGCTCTCATACCTGGCCAGTAAATCGCCTTCTTCATTGTATGAGTTCTGGGCGGAGCCCTACTTATCTGTCTTGGGTTTAGTTAATGTATTAGTTTGAACACAGTAAATTATGCCAAGCTGGGCAGTGAAGGGAGGGGCCTGGAAGGTAACACAGATCCACGAGAAGAATGAAGGAGGATTTGCCCTCTCCTCTTGCCACACAGAACTCACAGAGCTCCCTCCCATGTCCCTCCAGCCCCTGGCATGGAGGGCCAATGCACTCAGCTCACATTGTCCTCCAAGTGGCCATTGCAGCCTGGCTGGGCCAGCAGCAGCTTGACGATCTCCACGTGCCCATGCTCGCTGGCACACATCAGGGCCGTGGATCCCTCGTCGTCCTGGATGTTGACATCAGCCCCACAGGCCAGCAGGCCCTTCACCATGTCTATTCGTCCGTGACTGACCGCCAGCATGAGGGCTGTCTGTCCGGCCTACGGGAAGAAAGACAGTGGAAGTCAGGAGTGCATATGGAGGCCTGGCCAGGGCTATGAGCTTAATGAGGCTGTGCTGGGGAGAAGGGCGATGAGGGGAGAGTGATGAAAGTGGGAAGAAAAATAGATATGAATTACTTGGGCAGGGTGGTAACAAGCATGGAGAAACCAATTTCTGGTGTGCTATGAGCTAAGGAAGATCATAAAGAAACAAGACAGTGTATTCCCTTCAGCTGGGATGATCTGTCTCATTACAGTAAGGAGCTACAAAGCTCAGATGATGTTTAAAATTCACACTAGGAACCCATCTGGACTAGGACACTTAGTGCCTGGCACTGCCATGCAGAGATGCTCAGGAAACAACAGTCAACTGTGGATGGGCAGGCCCAGTCACTTATATGCAGACAACTTGCAAAGTTTACCTAAAAACTACTTCAAACAGAGGTAATTCAAGGCAAAAGATGGAGAAGTTTTTCCAGTTTGAAATTTCAGCAAACACTTCATCAGTGTGTTTGGTTGTCAAGTACCCCAGGCAACCACATGGACTCGGGCAGGCAGTGAGTCCTGCCCTGCCCACGTGCTCAGAGCAGGCCTGTCTGCTGTGCGCTGGCCTGAGCTGTGTCGGTGAGCCCTGGAAATGAGCCTGCTGACCTGACTTGCTTTGGCATTCACGTCCCCACAGCCGAAGAGTTCTTCCACCACCCTCATGTCCTTCTCAGCCTCCACGGCAGCCAGGGCTGCGAGCATGATGGGGGTATACCCCGCTTTGTTCTGGTGATCCACATTACACACATCTGCAAAGAAACAAGTCTCCTTAGGAAGAAGCAATCTCCTAACAGCAGCAGTGGGATCTATGAACTGAGAGTACAGTGTTCGGAGGAGCCCAGCAAAATGGCATCAGGTGGTCAGAAACTGAGAGTGACCCAGAAGGAAACGTGAGAGATGTTCTTACACAAAACAAACAAAATGTTTTCTATTTCATGAGACCTGAAGCAACAGAAAGGACAGAAAGCTTCTGTACTACGTCTTGTTTACAACTGTGTGAACTGCAAGAGCCAGGAGGTTTTGAAGAGTAAA
>PVKY010015503.1:0-10159 GCA_004027775.1 Bradypus variegatus | reverse complement strand
AATAGTGACTTCTGGGTCACCTCCAGTAGCCCCAAACCCCTAGATGTCCAGCTCTCCTCTTCTGATTCCCAGAATCAGATGTTTAAATCAAAGTCCAAGAGAGAAAAAATCTGAAGGCAATGAGCTACAAGGAATTTGGGAAATGACATTTGATCTTATTTTCCTCTTGATATTATTCTTAATACTAATATCCATCAAATGGAAAAATAAGCTAAAAAACAACTGAGAATTATGATCTTTAAAACATAGATGCTGAGTTCTAATCCTTCCAACAAAATTCCAGATAACAAAGTGAGGGATGAGATGATCCTCCTTATACAAAAGACACTACTCGGCCACATCAGCTAAAAACAGGTCAGAGCAAACATCCAGGAGATGCAGAAATGCACCTGGGTCCCAGGTGGCTCTTCTAAGTGACGATGGATCTCTTTTACTGGATAGTCAGCAGGAGACAGTTCAAAAGTACTTAATAATACTGCTGGGTGGGCAACCAAAGGGAAGAGATGGAAGGAATTCCTAGGACTGGAATGAAAAACAAGAAGTCAAACACTACTAGCAGCAGGCCCAGCTGGAGGAGGACTTGGTTTGCAGATTGATATAATTCCCTTGGGTAGACAAAGACATGATGTCTTCTCTGGAATTGTTCATCATCTTTTCAATGAGAACTCTAAAAAATAAGCAAAAAATAAGCCTGAGAAGCTTGGCTGCAGGAAAGGGAGAAATGGCAGACACTGTCTGTCTTATCACTAGACAACATTCAGAAAAGCCACAGGTTTAAATGCCCCTTGGTCATCAGGTATCTCAAGAGACAAGACAGCATCCCTGACCTTTAGAAGCTGGCATTCCAATGGTTTGATCTGTTCTTGTTTGCTCAGAAACAAGAAAACAGCGTCCACAGGGTTGCTGTGGAAGGTGCATAAGCCTGCGTGCATATCCCCAGAATAACATGGGCTACTCACCTCATGGCCTCGTTAACATTTTTATTCTCCTTGACCGACGTTTCTGTCCAACCTGTGAAACCGTTTTCTTTACTGAACCGGTCAATCTGGTCCCGGCTAACTGCCCAAGGGGACAGATCACACTGGCAAAGAGAATAAATAACAGGCAACCCCATAAAGTCCCTGGGAATAGGAATGTTGTCAAACACCTGTGACTTTAAAACATTCCATGACCAATGGATAAGAATACCAGCATCTAAAATCTACAGTTGACATTCTTCCCAAAGAAAGTTCACCCTCAACATCCCTGAAAAAGCGAAAGGGATGATGATTCTGCTAATTTAAGAAGGGTAAATGGATATCCAGAATCAGAGAGCATTTTAAATACACTTACTCTTTGACCACAGATAAAGGCCAGGGGCCACTTTCCTAGGCTGACCACATACCTTGTTGGCCAAGAGCAGGCAGGGCACAGGGTCTCCACTGGGCAGTGTGAGCTTGCTGTCCAAGTCTTGTTTCCATCTCTGGCTGTTGCTGAAGGTAGTGGCATTGGTAACATCAAACATAATAACACAGGCAGAGGCATCCCGATAGTACAGCCTGGTCATGGAGGTGAAGCGCTCCTGTCCTGTGGAGAAGGGGGAGGGCTCCAGAGGAGGTGATCCTGAGAGCCAGTCTCAGTCCCCTCTCTGACACCTGTCTTCCCTATCTTTACTGTGGTCTGAGGCAGTATGCATAGTGGTTAAGAGTCCAAGTCCCCACTCTGCCACTTACCATCTAAGCGACTTTGGGAAAAGCAAGCTCTCAGTGCTTCAGATTTCTCATCTATAAGGTAGGGATAAAAGTAGATGCTCTATCACAGGGTGGTTGTGAGGATTAAGGAGTCAGTGAACCTAAAATGCTTAGAAGAGATCTTGGTACTTAAGTGTTAGCTATTATTACTATTATCCTTATTTTCTGGGTATCTTGGTTCTCACCAGGGTCAGCTGAAAACTTACAAAAAGCACCCTCAACCTGCAGTGAAAGCATTTCCTATGGTCAGAACAACCCACCACCTTGCCAGTCAGCCCCTCCAGCTACACAAAGACTGCTCTACTTGTGTTCAGGGGCAAAACGTTCAGTTTAGGTATCCTGAGAGCAATCGTTCCAGTTTCAGGAAAGAAAAAAAAAAGTATTCAGGTTTTGCCGCATCCCTTTTTCTCTATGAGTTTGCTGGCTACACTGAAGTTTCTTCCTTTGTTCCTATCCAGCCTTCCCACCTCACCTGCAATATCCCAAAGCTGGAGTCGCACCATCTCTGAGTCAGACCACTGGAGCACCTTCAGAGCAAAATCCACTGAAAATACATGCATATTATGCTTACTAACATTTACCTTTGAAATACCCCGACCAAATATGTGGTTACAAGCCCAGGGAACGCAATTGCAATCTCATTTATTTTGAAGCCCTCAGTAGGCCGAGATGAGCCCACACTCATGTATTAAGTGTGGGATAGTTCATTTCTACTCACTCTCCAAAAGGGTCACCAGCTTTTACTCTCCTGTCAAACCAACTTATTTGATACTACTTGTCTCAAAGTCTGGGGACAGGAGAGTGGCAGTAATTATGTTCAACAGATTCTGGGAAATTTAGGGGGTTTTCTCAGGGAAGGGTTGATGGGGAGGAAGGGGGAAATGAGGTAAGTTTGGACACTTCTGCATCTTTCATATTCAATTTCACTGTTATTTTCAAATCCAACTCTATTATGAGAAAAACACCCCCTGGGGGATTCTACATCCTCTATAAGGCTGTAGGCATTATTCCAGACAGGATTTTAAGGGAAAAGAAAACCACTGTATGTTTACTACTCAAAAGCTGTGCTGGAATCTGCTACCCCATCTGTACAGCCTTGCATTAGAGGTGACGAGTCCATCACTGAACAAGCAATCCAGGGGGAAAAGCTTTCTGACAAGGAGAGAAGTAGAACAGTTTCTGAGATTCAGACATACATTTTTTCACATCTGTGACAGAAGTAAAAGCTATGGGAAATTTAGAATAAACACTGAAAAAATGACCTGGAATTAATTATATTCTTTATTAAATGTAAACTTGAGGAATTGCTACAAGTTAGCTAGTAGGACACTTTTAACCCAAATCCATGAGATAGAGAACCTCATATTATTTAGGAGGGGAAGCAGAGTGGTCAGGAAAGGGTCTTTGAAATTTTAAATCCTTCATATTACTGGATGTTCTTACAGGGGAAGGGGGACATTTTAATTGCAATGTAAATGCTTGTTAATTATTTTTATTCCATATGAACACCAGCACAAAATTCAGATTAGTACACATTTTTTTTCCACTACAAAAAGTTCTTTTAACAGAGATAAATGTTTAAATTATTCTGCCCCTTCACCATCTCTTTTCAGCTAAACACCTTTAATTAAGGAGAAGGTATCTCTACCTCTGAAAACACAGTGCAGTGAGTCCAAAGGCTACATCCGGAAAGAAATGAATTAACTCTTGCTGTTCCCTTCCTTCCTCCCAGGGAAAAGGGGTGGGAAGATAGGTCAGAGAAGTGGCATATTTCACATTCTTCAAAGAATTCCTAGGTTGCCTTTAAGTAATTAATGGACAGCAAACACACAGCTCATGCTAGTAAGCATCTGATTCTGTGGCCTCTGTCAAGGGTTCTGTGCGTCTCCCACCCGGCCTGGGCATCCCCATAACATAGATAGGGCCTTTCAGATCAGATTAGTGTCCTAGATTCTGCTTCAAGGTCAGGTTAAACACCTTCCTGTTCCTTCCTCAACAGGTGGCAGGAATTCCCGTGACAGGCAGGACAATGTCCCAGCTGGCACCTAATCAGGCCCAGGGTCTCAGCTGCCTCTGCTGCTCGCTAAGATTTTTTTCTGTGACAGCTTCAACGCCTGCGGGAGGAGACTGGAATTCACAGGTCGCCCGCGAAACGCAGGAATTGCTCAAAGTCGCATCCCTCCCTACCCCATTTCTCAATTTCACACCTTTGTCCTATGTGTCTCTTTCCAGGCAGTGGGCCCAAGCTGGAAAAACCTAACTGGGGAAACTAAAGAGGCATGTAAATCAAACATCCAGCAATTACTTCCTCCAGGATCCCAGACACGTATTTCCTGGCCCTTCCTGAGGAAGACTCAAAGACGCCACCCCCCCCCCCAGTCCTCTTTCCCCCAAAGTGGTCTCACCTCCCACCGTGGACTTGTAGTGTTTGCTGAAGCTGTCCTGGGAATATCGCTGGACCAGTGACGTCTTCCCCACTGCGGCGTCCCCCACTACCAGCACCTTGAACAGGTGGTCGCGGCTGCCCATGACGGGCTGGCAGGGTGTGCTTTAGGGAAGCGCAAAGTGGGGGAGTCGCTTGTTTTAACCCCTTTGGCTTCGGACTCTCTTCAAACTGAAATTAGGCATTCTCGCCCACCGCCCTTTGAGATTGCTCTGAAGAGAAAGCAAAAAAAAAAAAAAAAAGGAAACTTTACACTTAACCTATACGCGCTTCCTCCCCGCGCGGCCGCAACCTGGGTGGGGCTCCGAGCCCCGGGTTGTTCGCACCTTCTCCCCGTCCCGGCCCGGCTGCCGAGAAACTGGACGGGGCAGGCACAGGGACTTTTCCCGAGCGAGCGGCTTCAGCGGGCGACTGAGTCCGGGCCAGCTTATTTCACGGTTAAGGCCAGAAGATGGGGGCCCTCCCCTCAGTGCACAAAACAAATGTAGGAAGGAGAGCACCCCACACCTCAACTCTAGCACCGTAGCCCGCGGCCGGCAGCAATACTTCCCGCCTCCCTCCGCACGCGCGTCACGTGCAGGTCGCTTGCAGTACTACATTTCCCACCTCACCTCGCGGGAAGAGAACTAGCAGAGTGTGGAGGCTCGCCCGCGAGGCCTCCTGGGAAGTGTAGTTTCTGCCCCATTTTTAGTTTAAAAAAACCTACATCCAGTTTCACAGCTTCCAAACCCCCATGGACCCTCATCCCCGTTTGAAACCTTATTTGAAAATAATTTAGGTCAGAAAAGATCCTTCATAGTCGATTTTTTTCGACATGATCTCACCTGCCTGAATCTGTTCTTTAAAGGTTTCATGGAGCCAAGATTAAAATTTATTCCATAAATTCCGTTAATTATTCCATTAATAAAAGTTCAGCTCTCATCCCTCATCTCCAAGTGAAGTCCATTTCCTATTCCTTCAAGTTGATAGGCAAGCTCAGGACCATATCAATATGATGAAGGCTGGATTTCATAGTTTCCACATGACCTAATACCAGGCAAGTTCAGAGAAATTTGATACAAGACACCCACCCTCAGAAAAACCCAATGCCCAAAGTTATAGCATTCAGTAACCAGCCACAGCAGTAAATACAGACAGAAAACAAGAGACAGTTCCTCCCTTTCACTTCCACGATCCCCATTCTAGCTGTAGTACTCACATATCATTTAAGCTGGAAGCTAATTGTAGCACACTGGGAATCCTGCTCCATTTATTACTGCTGTTGTTTGTGAATCAACATTAAACTACAGTTCTGCAAATAGTTTGAATTTTCAGACTGTAACTTTTCTGAACCGCCTATCCTTTAGGCAGGAGGTAAGAGGACATGATCTTCATGGAAGCAAAACGAGCTGCATTTTCTTTGCTTTTTCCAGGAATAGAAATGGAAGCAGCAGGACCATGGGAAAACTGCCCAGGGTCCTGACAGTATGAAATCCTGCTTAGGTCTCTTGGTAGAGTGGTCACCACTTAACGTTCGGTGAGGAAAGAGCGTCAGCATGGTTCACCACTTATTGAGCTCAAAATGTTTGTTACTCCAGATGCATGAGGTCAGTCTAGGTCACTATATCTTTAAGGATGTCTCAGACCTTTTTCCGGTGGCCTTTTCTCTGTCCTCATTTGCTTTGACACAGTTGACCACTCACTCCTTGAAATCTATTTTTCACTTGGCTTCTGTGACACTGTTCTTTCTTAGTGGTCCTCTCACCTCCCTGATGAGCACTTTTTTCTTTCATAATTTCTCTCCATCCCATCTTTCCCTAGGTGAAAACTTGATTCTTGTTTCCTGAACTGAGGTTCTGTAAACTCTTTACTTTAGTGTAAAGTGCACTTGTCTTGACTTTATGTCTTTATCTCTAATCAATCATTGCCCAACTGCCAAGAAGACACCTCCGCTTGCCAAAGCCTCCCTCTCACTACATCTTGAACACAAAAACTGTTCCTTTTATTAGCTTCCCTATTTTGGTCATGGACCTCATCATTCCTTCCCTTCACTCAGACTTCAAACCTCAAGCATATTAACATTTTCTTTTACACATGTCCCTTTAGATCCCCCTCCCTTTTAAAAAGTCGATAAACACATCCTACTGATTCAACATATCCTACCTTCAAAACTGTTTCTCCCATCTGTCTCTCTGCTCCATACCCAGTGCCACTTTCCCACTTCAGCCTTTCGTCATCTCACATCTGGATGACATCAGTATTCTGTTCTTTGGTCTCCCTGACTCCAGTTTCTTTTCTCTTCAGTTCATTCTACACAACCGGCCAGGATGATTTTCCTAAATCAGCATTGTTTGTTCCTTCATTGTCTACCATCTATTTTCTAAAAACTGGCTAACCTCCCCAAGCAGCCTCCACTGAGGTGGCCCCACCCTATCTCACTAACTCCATCTCAACTGATCTCAAATGGGAATTTCCTCCTTCCGACAAGGTGAATGAGGGTCCTATACTCTTGAAAAGCCCATCTCATTTTTGACTTTTCGTTTCTTTGCCCAGAGTGCTTCACCTATAGGAATGCCCTCCAGGCTTCTTTCTACCTGTCTAATCTTAACAACACTTTCAGTTCTCAAACATTAAAGACTCACCTGGGGCACTGATTGTAGATGGACATTCTGATTCTGCAGGGCTGGGGTAAGGACTCAGAGGAATCTGCATTTTTGGCAAGTACTCAGGTGAATCTCAAACCAGATTCCACTTTCAGAAATGCTGCTTTAAGGCCTGACTTAAGTGTCACCTCATTTATGAAGATTTCCCTTATTATTTCAGGCCTTATTGATTACTTATAGCATTTACAATCTTTTTGACTTCCAGTCATTTAACCATGTGACCAATTTACAATTATCTGATGTAAGTTACCAATATATTTCAAAGAAAACAGGAATTTAAATACAAAATTTTGGAATTGGCCCTGGCTGTCTGTGGGGGAGGAAAAACTATCCTTAGTTTCCCAAAGCAGAAAATATGAGGAGTGAAGTTTTAAGAGGGAAGATAAGCAAATTACTAGTGCTCCCCAAAGGCATGGAGTTTCCATAAAAGGAGTGGACATTCCTTTGGTGAGGGTGGGTCATATTTCTTCAATAATAAGTTGCAATTCCAATAGCAGTTTTCCAGAAAGATGGTTATAAATAAGGGAGAGAAAACACAGAGTGCCAAACAGCTGCCTTGCATATACATGTTTGGAACACAGTGTGTTGGAAGCTGGAGAAAGTGGTCAGCCTTGCTCTGCTACTGTCACACTTCATATGGGTGTCTACTTCTCAATTTTATACTCTTTACTTACCACTCTTAGTCTGAAAAATTTCAAATCTATAGAGAACTTCGAGTACAATGAATATATCCTTCAGCTGGATTTACCAATTACTAACATCTTGCCACATTTGCTTACTCTCTTTGTGCCTGGGTGGAACCATTTGAAAGTAAGTAGCAGACGCTTCATCTCTAAATACTACAGCATACAGATCCTAATAATGAAATTATTCTACAAAACCAAAATACCATCATCACACTTTAGAAGATTTTAGTTCAATAACATTATCTAATAAACGGTTGGCTTTTACATTTCCCTACAGCCTCCCTCCCCCAATATTTTCTTCTTTTTTCTCCTCTCTTATGCAGGATCCAGGCAAGCTTCAAGCATTGCATTTGGTTGTTACATCTCTTTAGTTTCTTTTAATCTAGAACTGTGCTGTCCAGTACAGTGGCCAATAGCCATGAATGGTTATTTAAATTTAAATTAATTAAAATTAAATAAATTTAAAAATCAGTTCCTCAGTTGTACCAGCTACAATTCAGGTGCTTTGTAACCACATTTGGCAAGCAGCTACCATATTGTACAGTGCAAATATAGATTATTTCCATCATTATAGAAAGTTCTATTGGACAAAAATCCCTCCCTTTTTTGTTTTTCATGATATTGACTCTTCTGAAATAGTCCAAGCCAGTTGTCATGTAGAGAGCCCCACATTCTGGATTGTCTGATTGTTTCCTCATGGTTAGATTCAGGATAAACATTTTAGGCAAGAACCCTACATAGGGAATGTGGTGCATATTGCATTGTGTCACTAATGTCATGTGGTCCTGCTATTGGTGATGCCTATAGTGTGAATTCAATAAATACTTGTTGAAGAAATAAACCTAAGACTAGGCAATCTCCTAAGGGCTTGGGCGCTTGACTTCAAATAGTAGAGACAGAGGTTATATGATCTCCACAATCTCCACAACCATATGAGGAACAGAGCAGAAAATGCTTTTTAACATGAAATAGAGACTGCAGACACAGTAAGTGGCTCAGCAGCTCAGAGGAGAGGTACAAACTCAGGGAAGCTGTCCTCTGACCCCAAGACCCAGACTCACTGGGATCATAGCTTTTTGGTGACTGTTTTGGGAAGGAGAAGGCAGTTTGATGGAATGCCTGGGACCCAGCTAAGCATCCAGCTGGAAGGCTGTGTCTGCAGCAGTGTGCCTAAGGAAAACTTCCAGAGAGAAAGCCTGGCAGATTCAAAGAGCCACCTTCCTGTCACTCCTCTGGGTTGTGCCCAAGACACCAAGCTAATCTTGAACCTGGGAGTATTTAGAAAAATGTCAAACCATAGTTCTTACTGCTTTTGTTGCCACATTTGCTTCCTTCTGTGGATGCCCTCTCTTCTGTTCCTACTAAGGATCAGAAAAGATAAGAAAAAGGTAGAACTTAGAGAGAAAACTTTAAAGTACCCAGTGTGTGGTTCCAACTGTCAATGTGGCACTTGGGAAGTCTCTTTTCCTTTCTGGGCATCTCTAAAATGAAGGAGTTCCCTTTCAGCACTGAGATGACTCTGTTCTAATTTCCTATGTCCCTTTAACTTCTGAGGGAGGTGAGGAAGGCAGAGATTATTGAACCTATGGCCCATATTTAGTTATCCACTGACAACACCCCTCCCAGAATTAAACTCTAAAATATCAGTATGCAATAAGAGGTTCCTAGGCAGGAGCTTTGGCCTTCCAAAAGGTGTAAACACATGTGAAGATGGGATGCTTTAATCTGAAAGGAATTTGGTCAGCTGTAGAGGCAAACAAAACAAAACAAAACAAAACAAAACAAAACAAAAAAATGGAGATTACTGGTCACACTGATTTAAGTTCTGCCTGTTAGAAAGAGTCCAGAGTCTTACAGGCATATCTGCCCTCTGTCAGGTATACTTCTACTATGGAGACTGATGCAGTGGACTAACAAGGCCTGATGCCATTATACTTTCTTTTTTTTAAAAAAAATTCAAAGTTATAGGAACAGTTGAAAAAACAATACTAACCCCATAGACAGAACTCCATCATACCCTGACCCCCTCCCCCAATAGCCCAATCCACCAACTTTAACATGCTGTCACATCGCTATTTCTTTCCCTCCTTCCCTCCCTATCATCCGTCATCTATTGCTTTGTCTTCTGAACATATGACAGCTAGCTGCACACATCCTTGAACAAACACTATAATTCACATATACACTTCCCATGAACAAGAACATTCTTTTATGCAATCCCATTAAACACAGCTAAGAAGTACAAGAGATTCAATAATGATACAAAGCTTACATTCTATATTTCCTTTTCCTTGTGTTTCAACTGTGTCCCTTTGAGCCTCCTGTCCTCCATCCTCCAATCCCATCCAGGTGCATCCTTGGCATTCAACTGTCATCTATTTAGACTGTCTTTTTTTTCCAATTGTGGAAACATATACACAGCCTAAATCTTCCCATTCCACCCCTTCCCTAGCCTTCCATTAGTGGGATTACTCACCTTTAGAATGTTGTAATGCTCTTTCCCACCATCCATTAATAGAAATTTCCCTTCATGTCAAACAGCAACCCTACACTCATTTCTTAACTCCCATTGCCCCTTCCCACATTTCTCTTAGCCCATACTCTACTTTTCATCTCTATGGTCATATTCTCTGATAATTTCTTTGTGTTTACTGTGGG
>PVKY010015502.1:0-10156 GCA_004027775.1 Bradypus variegatus | reverse complement strand
TGCACACCCACTTTCCTTCTGGGAGTCCGGAATTCTGGTACGGGCCAGGTAGAGGCTGCCTAAGGGACCAGCCTCCAATCCTGGGCACTGAGTCTCTAATAAGTGCCCCTGAAGGACAGCATTTCACACACGTTGTCACAACTCGTTTCTGGGAGACATTAAGCACACCTGTGTGACTCCACTGGGAGAGGACTCTTGGAAGCTCGTACCTGGTTTCCCCCAGACTTCGCCCCATGCGCCTTTTCCCTTTGCTGATAGTGTTTTGGCATCCTTTCTCTGTAATAAATCATAGCCAGGGATATAGATATATGCTGAGTCCTGTGAGTCCTCCCAGGGAATTACTGCACCTGAGGGTGGTCTTGGGAACCTATGACACACAGAGTAATGAAAACTCAACAATATTCTGACATCTACCATACATGAAACAATTTAAAATCCAACTTTCCCCTAGGATGCAAGCTCCATGAGGTCAGGGGCTATGTCCTGTTCATCACACTAATCTTAGCACTTTGTAAAGTGCCTATCACATAAATAATGATTAATTACTTTTATGAGTAATTCATTGACCAAAGAGGATGGGAGAAGCTGGTTCTTAGAAGGTGAAGTATGCAAAAGAGGGTGCTATGGATTTCAGCCACATTTTATTTCATTTTAGATCACGAAGATAAGCGACCCAGATTATGGGAAAATATTTTAGGCTAAATACCTTCATCAAGCACTGTGTAGCTATCCCTGGCATAGGTCCAGCCCATACCCATATGTTATGAAACATGGTTCTAGGTAGTTTCACACATTTATGTTTCCCCCTTAAATTCTGAGCCTTTCTTATAAGGAAGATAACAATTTTATTTTCACTCCTAGGAAACAGGCCAATGGTATCTCTGAATTACAGCATGCAACTTTTAAATTTTGTCTAACTTTATATAATACTTATCTCTGTAAACAGAGGCCTTTGTTCTCACCTGTGAGTTGTTATCTCTAAATGAATATGTCTAGATGGTTTCTTTCAGCCAGCTTTGGAGTTAAAAAGAAACTAAACTACCAAAAACAATGCTCTTGTATGAATATATTTGTGTGGCTATTTTGAACCTAAAGATTCGTTGTTGGAATTTCCTTTGGAAGAAATGGCACTATATAAATCTATTAAGTACGTATTCACCTAATATACTATCAATACTTATTCTTTTAGGAAATCAGTGAGTCCATTTATGGAGGATGGGAAAAGAATCCAACAAATGCCATAGCAATAACTGAATCAAAGTAAATTGCAATCTGCAAAAATACCTAGGGGCATCTGATCAGTAGGAGGAAGAGGGGAAATGAAAGCATATTTACTTTTGTCCAATAATGACAAAAAGCTTGCTGTAAGTACTTATTTAACCAACAAAAGTAATCAACAATAATTATTTAGTGATTAATGAATGAAAATTGTCATCATTATTATGATCATGAGTTACTTACTGTTATGGGTGTTTTTTCCTACTAAACTTGTATCACCCAACTCAGGCTCCAGTGGAATTTGGAAATTCCAAATTCACTTCCTTAAGGAAGCATTGCTACAGTAGCAATACAAAAAAAAAAAAATGAGTCAACCTTGGCTTTTGAGTTTCAAAACAGTCTTTAGATTTTTTTATTATGGAAATGTCCAAATAATTAAAATAGAGAAAATAGTTATAATGAATCCCCATTTACTCATCTTCCAGCTTCAAAATTACCAACAAATATTGTTTCATTCAGCTTCTGCTTACTCTCCATCTCCCTTGCCCTTGGATTGTTTTGAAACAAATCCCAGATATCTTATTTCATCTGTAACTATTTCAGTATTTGCTAAAAGAAAAGGATTCTTTAAAAAAAATCCATATAGCACTATTAGCATACATTCAAATTAAAAATAATTCTTCACTGTCATCAAATATCCAATCAGTGTTCAAATTACCTCAATTACCTTGTAATATTTTTAAAAGTTTTTCAGGTTAGGGTACGACCAAGGACCATACATTGAATTTGATTGCTGTATCACTTAAGTCACTTTTCAATTCTCAATTTTCTTCCTTAGTGACATTACAGTAGCAATAAAAAGAAAAATAAGGGTCGTTTCAGTTTGTGAGATTCAGAACAGATGTTTAAGTCCCACAGCAGGGATAGATGGTAGTTGAGACAAACTGTTTTTGAGCCTTAAATTTTTGAATATCTGATTTTTAAGGGTTCAGAATATAATATTCACACCATAAACAGCAGTTGTGGAAGAATATCTGAGCTTCTTTTCTCCTGCCTCAGAGGAAGAGGAAATTTCTGGGAGCTGAGAGAAGGGTCAGATTTGGGTTGGAGGGATACTGAATTATGTTGTGAATGTGTCTGAGAACTCAGAACGTCAAGCCAGCCCCTACCCCTTTCTGCCATGGTCGACAGTGGAGGGTGTGCTGAAATAGAATCCCTAAATAAGTCTAGGGAATAGTAGATTAGAATAGGATGGGATGGGATGGGATGGGATGGGATAGGACAGGACAGAATAGGATAGAAGTAGAATCCCTAAGATACAGGGCAGAAAAGACACTCATGCCCCTTTTCCAGGGGGCCTGACCGGTTCTCCCCCCAATCGGCTGTGGCAGGAATGGAGTGGGTGCAGAGAAGAACCGAGGCAGCATCCTGAGTTTCCTGCGGAGTAGCATGGAGAAAGATCCAAAAGTTCCCCTGGTCCCTCTCAGAGCACCCGGCAAGAGCTGAGAGAGGCCCTGTTCTCAGAAACAGCAAGAGTAACCTGCCTGGCTCGATGACTAGAAACCAGATGGGAGCACAGCACTTTCACTCAACCTTTCTTTGGTTTCTCATAGTCTTTATTTTTCCTTCACCTTTATAGCCTAGGCCAATTCACTCATAATTGACCTGTCAGAAGTCTTCACTATCATCAGATGAGCAGACAGAACCTTGGAGCGGTTTAGCATCTGCTCAAGCTGGTGAGCTGTGGAGCTGGAGTCCACATCCGGGTCTTTTGGCGGCTACCCTCCGCAGGCCTTACAGAGACAGGCTCCACCAGGCTTTTCAGGAAGCTGGTGTTCCCCTCCTGAACCTAATTCAGGAAGCTCTGGCCCAGCGGGTGGTCTCTGGGGCCCCATGGGTAGGGGCAGCTGCTTAAATGATAAATTTGTCCCACATTCCTATCTCCCTAAGACCTCAGACCCTTCCTCTGCTTGGTATCTAGGGATTTCTGGCATCTCAACTTCATTTATTTGAGACCACCTCTGAATTCAGGTGTAAAGCCAGGTGGAGCACGGCAGATCCAGCAACTAGCTGAAGTGTGACAGAGAGGTGGCTTCAGCTTCCCTTCCAGGCCTGCCCTCAGAATCCACTTCCGCACACGTTTCCTAGGGTTTTGGAACATCCACAAAACCAGACATTCTTTTGACATGGAATTAACTTTGTCCTGAAACTCTATTTTTAATAGGCTTCCTAGGGGCATAGTGGAATCTGATTCTATCCAAGTTTGGGCGGAAGCAAGGGAGGTTGTGGGACCTGAGGACCATTGCCAGATAGGTTTCTTGAAAGCAGTCGTTACGGGGTCTTCAGGCAAGGCAGGCCAAACTCCTTAGACCGGGGAGGGCAGTTACTTCTTCTGGAAAGAGGGACTGGGGAAAAGGCTCTCGGGGGCTCAAGTTCTCAGAATCACCCAGATTTTCAACATCTGCATTTTAAACAGCTTTTTAAAGTAATTCTAATTTGAAGGGGTGTCTTTTTCTTAAAATCAGACCTGATTAGATTATTGCTCCTTTCCTTCGTATTTTAGCTAAGGAAGAGCTTGTACTAGGAAAGCCACAGCTCTGCCATTTTCTTCTTATTGCCTTTACTAATGTCATAAATATTATTTTATATCCATGAGTATCTACTTAAGACAGTTGTCTAAGGGTTAGTTTAGAAAAAATTAGATAATTTTTAAATTTTGCTTAACTAGCACCAGTGTAGCAAGTCTCTGTAAGAGGGAAAAATTCCTACTTTTGCCTCAGGACACGTCACCTAGTATATATACACATGACACTATTACCTATGGACCAAGTTGGAGCAGAGTCAAGCCACATGATAAACATTCTTAAGATTTAATTTCCTAACATAAGGTAATAATAAATATTTATTCAAATTCTAGAACTTTCTTCCAACGTTAGCTAGAATGAAAGTAGATTCATTATTTTGTGCCCTTTACTGACAATATTATGTTTCTCAAATTAAGGAAGCTTCTTTAATTAACTTAATGATTTTGCTTCTATATTGAATTGGATTTAGATGAACTTTTCCTTTTTTATACGTATTCAAAACATGCTCTTTTATGGTTATTGCTGTCATTTCTATTATTAGTGATATAGTAGAATTAGGGTCTTGGTAATATAGTTAGAGAAAGAATAGATTATGCTGTATTTATGATTTTCTCCCTTTAATGAGCATGTGTTTATAACAGGCTCCAGAGATATTTGTGTATTTTCAATTTCAGAGGTATAATTTGAAGAATTATGTGGAATCTGAAATAATTATTGTGCTTTGGGAATATAATCCATGTGGCCAAAAAGGAGTCACTTAATTATTTGCGGCTGCTGAATTTGGAAAGCACATTTACTTTCAAATTGGATTATATTTTGTCTTGGTAAAATGGCATTTTGGCAGTTGTTCATCAAAGAAGGGCTTTATGAAATAGCCGCTGTCAGCATCAGATGTTAGTTCTGTGTTAAAGAGGCATCTCTTCTAACAGACTTTAGGAATGTTTGGAATCTATTGAAGGAAAAAAGAAGAAAGAGCCCACCAGCCCTTCTCCCAGATGGAGGGTCTGACGATGGCCAGAATAGCCATGCACAGTGTTGGCGGGAAAAGAAGGCACCATCTGCCATGGAAATTCAGTTCTGGCCTCTTCCCAAGAAAGCAGCATCACTTGTCAGAGTCCCTTATGAAATCAGAAAAGACAGCTATACTTCAAAACTTTTTTCTGTTCTCTCAGAGATGATGACTTTGATTACATACATAAAAATATACATTTATAAAAGTGATCTTTCACTTTAGCATCGAGGTTAAAAGTGCAAGCTCTAGAGGCAGACTGCCTGAGTGTGAGGCCTGGTTCTATCATTTACGAGTCCTGTGACTCCTGGTGGTTTACCCAGTCCTCCTGTGCATCAGCTTCCCCATCTGTAAAATGGGGATTTATAATAACAGCACTTACCTCACGGCTATGAGAACTAAATGAAATTGTACAGTAAGCATTCAATGCTACCGTCGTGCTCACCATCATCATCATCATTATCTGTTATTTAAGTAATGGGTTCCTTTATTATGTTTAAAGTAATTTACTATATGATATAATGGAAAGGATCACTGGACATGGAGTCAGAATGAATGGGTTTGGGTGCCAATTTTACCATTATTCCTCTGTGATGTCTTTAGCAAGTTGTTTATCCTCTCTAGACCTGAGTTTCCTCACCTATGAAATGGTATGAAATGATGCATAAATACTCTCTCAATACATATGTTCTTTGCTTCTTTTTAATAACTTCTGCTAAAACTGCAGTTACCTTTTTTAAAAAAAACCTATTCTAGTAGTGAACTACACTATAGTATCTATACAAGCACACATACACCCTATTGTGAGATCTGCTTCATGTATCCCTGGCTGAGGTGGAACCATTAAGCAAAACAGAAATTGTAGTATCTCTCTCTCATGTCACAATACAGAAAATTACTATGTTGTCTAGCTTACAACACACACACACACACACACACACACACACACACACACACACACACACACACAACCAAACAAACCCAAGACCTTGGGATATGAATTCATAACATTTTGATAAGACCACATAGCCTAGCCATTTTTATGTGGGTTCATTTTGACACTGCCTTAAAGGTAATGCTATATATTTTTTAAAGCTAACGCTTAAGTTTTTTTTTTTAATTACATTAAAGTAAAGTAAAACATGAAAGTTGAGCTAATTGAATTGAAGACTTGGGAGTGGGTGTGGGTGTGGGGAGGTGGTGGTCCCTGGAAATAGGAATGAAGGAGTGGGGAGAGGTAGAGCAGGAAAGAGGGACAGTCAGTCTACAGGTGACTTTTGCAGGGGATGGGGGCTCAGCTCCACCTGGACCACTGAGTAGAGGGCAAGTGGCCTCCCAGATTCACCTCTCTGCAGGATGAGATCCTGGGCATTCTCCACCACCAGCTCTGCTTCTCCATTGGTTGTGGGTCATCCCCTGGTGTTCACTGCCCTGTCTGTCCAGTCAGTGCTTTTGTGAGGGCCAAGTGGGAATTCAAAGGACTTAAGGCATAATATGGAGACTGGAGGTGAGAGCTTGGGTGGGTGCTGTGCCTGGGTGTCTCAACTAGAACTTACTGTCTTCTGCAGCTGTGGCCAAAATCAAGATGAGACATGGGGCACTAAAAGAGGCTGCTGCTACCATTTCCCACTGAGATGCCTTGCCCTGCTTGTGACCCACAATTTTCCTTGAGCCTCTTCCATCATTGTGAAGTGAGTGCATGGAATGGGATGGGGTGGGCACTTGGTGGAAAGTCAGGAACATCCTATGTCTGTGGTCAAAATTGCTTTATAAAAAGAAACTGCTTTCACAGTTTTGATGCAGTTGTTTTAATGTAGGCTTTGAGTAAGGCTCAGGGTGGAGTAAGTGTAAGGGATGTTTGTTTCCAATGTTAATAGGCAATAAAAACAGTGCCTCTTAATTTTGATGCAGTGTGTTTACTTTGATGCAGTGATTGACAAATAGTTGGTTCCAATGTCCTTCCCTCCCACCCTCCATGTCAAAATGGCCTGTTCTGAGCTGCAGTGTAAAATGCATCCCACCTCCTCAGATCTAAAAATCATTGAAATATAAGTGGGTTTGGGATAAGGTACTATTTATGCTAAATGTTTGTACTAAAAAGACAAAGATCCTAGAGGAGGCATATTTGGGTGATATATCATCCATGCCATAACTATAAAAGGGGTGATCAATAATTTGGTGCAACAACTTTGACAACAATAATTTGTTGCAGGCTAAAAAAGCCATTCATCTTTCAACTTAAAAAAATTACCAAAGGACATGCTTAACAGATATTGCCACCTTGCCTGGTCCCCATCCCATCCTTGGCCCTTGTTCCTTTCTTCATCCTTTCTCTTTTAACTGACTTATGTAAGGATGTGAGGATTCCAATTACTTGGGGCCAGTTACCTGGAAGTGCTTTCCAGTAAAGTAAGCCAGTAGCTCTTCGCAGTGGTTAAAGAAACGGGCTGCATGATACATATTGAGCTAGAAAAGGCATCAACATGCAGAAGGTATTTAGAATCACAGAAAATGGTCTCAATATAGTCATTTGTTGTGCTTTTAGAGACTTAATGTGGATAAAGGGAAAACAAAACCCTTTTGATTAAGGTGTGGTGATGGGTATGAAGAAAAGCCCTATACTTGCTTTGCTACAAAAGTTCTGCAAGAAGTAAAAAGTAGTGAAGAGATGCTCATGAGGAATGGATGTGGGTAAAGTTGCTATGAGTTTTGCTTTGGTGAACTGCTTTTTCAGAACAAGCCCACCTGTAATTCTTACCAGGGAGCCTCAAGGCAGTGAAAGAAAAATTGTGGCATTATCCGTGGTGAAGTCTTGGGGTCAGTGAGGTCCAGCACCATTGGCTTCAGCCTGCATTTTTTTTTTTTTAATTTTGCTTCTGATGAGGGTGATTCCAGTCACTTTTTAGCTTTATGTCTACACTTGTGGCCCACTCGTCTTACACAAATGGAAGTTATTTCTGTATAAGGGAAAGTGTCCTCCTGCCTTTCAACCCCCCTCACCCCATATTGTTTTACCAGTACTCAACAATTGAGAGCAAGTCTACTGGCATCCATTTGAGACAACTAAGATGGAACTTTGTGCCAATATCTGCAAACCAGGAGACTCAAATATGGGTAACAGAGGAATATAATATGTTCACTGTGTCAACAACCTATGTCATTAAAATTCCTCTTCCTGATCACACCCTGCCCGCCCCCTTCTGGAGCTCACCAACGAACAGGGGTCAGGGTGACCTTGTCCCGGTGAGACAAAGACGAGAAGACGGAACCTGCTTGTCGTCACCCCCTAGGATGTGTGTGTGTGTGTGGGGGGGGGGAGATACAGTCAGGTGGAGGGGAGAGCAAGTGGACCTTCTTTTAGGGGGAGAACAGAGTTAATGAGATGGTGATTATTATTTTCCTCTGTCATTCCTGGGAAAAGGGGAGCGTTCGCTTGTCCCTCCCGTCCCATACAAGGGGGTAAATAATTGTCACGCCCAAAGTTGGGGGGCCCTGAGAGAAACCCCAGCACCGGAGAACACGGCATCCGTTCCGGATGGGTGTTTGCTAAGGGGCCCGGGCACCCCTGCAGCGTGGTTGGGAAGGGACTTGGCTGGCGAGAGGCAGGGCGAAGGCGAGGACGGCTGCGCTCTGATGTCCGCGGATGAGCAGCGGTCCCGGCGGGAATGCCGGCCAAGCGCGTGGATCGCCATCTCGGCCAGAGACTCCCCCAGCTCCAAGGAGCGAGACCCGGGAGGTCGCCTCGCTGCCCCGCGGGGTCCCGCCCTTCCGGAGGAAGTGGGGTAAATGTCACTGGGCAGGTCTCCCCGATGAAGCTGGCGGGGGCCGCCGCCCGAGGTCGGATGGACCCCGGGGGCTGGGACTCGCAGGGAAGGGGCACAGGGCCAGCGAGGGGAGCGCACGGGCGCCAGGGCGGGGGGTGGCTCTGAGCAAGCGCAGGCGGAAGCTAATGACACTGAAAACGACAAATTTTGTAGCAGGATGAAATTGCAATTTACTCAGCTGGACTGAAATTATCTGAAGGAACAAAACGCTGTTAAGCACTGTCTTTCAGTTCTTTCCTAGTGCACGCAGGCGGGGGAGTGGGTGGAATTCCACCTATCGAACTCATTATCAGTTATATAAGAAGTCTCTGCTCCACATATGTTCTGATTAAGGTGAGGATTCTGGTTCCAGAGAATACTGAAAAGGAGTTGGTTCGGGGACCACCACTGGACAGTAACTATTGTGCAGTCACTGTCACGCAAACGAAAGTTTTCTCGTGCAGTTGTGCGGGGGCTAACACAAGGAAAGCTGGCGTAGCTGTATCAACACTAGAAAAACCAGACTGCAAGACAGAAAGTATTACTAGAACCAAAGAAGGTCAATTCATAATGAAAAGATGTTAAGTTTACCAGGAAGAAGGAACACTACTTGCGTGCACTTAACAGAGCTTTATAATATAAGAAGGAAAAACTGACAGATCCATTAGGAGAAATAGACAAATCCACCCTTGTAGTGATATAGTTTAACATACTTTTCTTAATTATTGATGATCAAAAGATATCACATAAATAAGAATATGGAAGAGTTGAACAATGCTATTAACCAAAATTTCATAAAACCTTGCAACCCCAAACTGGAGAATATATATATATTTTTAAAAGTACACATGAAATGTTTACCAAAAAGCCCAACTTGGCAAATTTCAAAGATGACATTTTCGGACCACAGTGCTGTTAAGTTAGAAATCAACAAGAAAAATCCAAAAATTCTATATATTTGATATATTTGGAAATTAAAAACTAATTTTACATAACCCATGAATTAAAGGAAAAAGCATAATGGAAATTAAAAAAAATACCAAGAATGGAGTGATAATGTTACACATCAAAACTTAAAGGATAAAGATAAAGAGGTGTTTCACCAGAAACTTTTATTTTCTTGACACTATAGTTATGTTTCTATTTCTGAATTATATTTTAATGATTGATGTAAATATTTCCCTTTTTTGTCACTTCAAAATTTTTTTAATATTCATTTTATTTAGATATATTCACATACCACACAGTCATATAAAACAAATCATATTCAATTGTTGACAATACCATATAGTTGTACATTCATAACCAAAATCAGTCCCTGATGCCTTCATTAGCACACACACAAAAATAACAAGAATAATAATTAAAGTGAAAAAGAGCAATTAAAGTAAAAAAGAACACTGGGTGCCTTTGTCTGTTTGTTTCCTTCCCCTATTTTTCTACTCATCCATCCATAAACTAGACAAAGGGGAGTGTGGTCCTTACGGCGTTCCCAATCCCATTGTCACCCCTCATAAGCTACATTTTTATACAATTGTCTT
>PVKY010015501.1:0-10158 GCA_004027775.1 Bradypus variegatus | reverse complement strand
CCGGAAGACGGATATTTGAGTTGTTTCCAATTTTTGACTTCTATGAATAAAGCTACTATGAACAATCATGTACAGGAGTTTGGGTGGATAGAAGTTTTAATCCTCTGGGATGAACGCCCAGAAATGCAACTACTGGGTCTGTGCTAAGTATATGTTTAACACTTTAAGAAACAGACTGATTTCTAGACAGTCTGTACCATTTTACATTCCCACTAGCAATGTTGGAGAGAGCCAGTCTAAACATTTTTGCCAGAATTTGGTATTATCTGCATTTTTAATTTTGGCCCTTCTAATGGGAGTCTAGAGGTATCTTGTGGTTTTCTTTTCATTTTCCTAATGTTGAGCATCTTTTTGTATGCTTATTGGCTGGTCATGTATCTTCTTTGGTGACATGTCTGTTTGAGTCTTTGCCCATTTTCTAATGGGATTATTTGTTTTCTTACTGCCAAGTTTAGAGAGGTGTTGAGGGTTTATGGATATGTGATTTTCAAATATTTCCTTCCAGCCAGTGACTTTCTTTTCACCCCTTTTAATAGAGTAAAAGCTTTCATTTTACTTTTCTTTTTGATAAGCAAAATTTATCCATTCTTTTCTCTCATGGAGCATGTATTTTGGTCTAAAAACTCCTTGCCTGACCCTAAGTCCCAAAGATTTTCTCTTGTGTTTTTGTGTTTTTTCCTAAAAGTTTTAATTTGTCCATTTAAGCCCATGATCCATTTTGAGTTAATTTGTGCATAAGGCATGAGGTTTAGGTCGAGGTTCATTCTTTGGCTCTTGGTGCCTAACTGCTCTGGTACCATGTGTTGAAAAGCCTGTCCTTTCATTGAATTGCTTTTGAACCTTTGTCGAAAATCAGTTGGACCACAGTAAGGTCCCACTTCACACATATAATTGTTTATCACTATAGAAAAAAACAATAGCAAACAATAATATTGGGAAGGATATGGAGAAATAGGAACCCTCAAACATTGCTGGTGGGAATGTAAATAGGGCAGCCACTGTGGGAAATGGTTTGGTGGCTCCTCCAAAAGTTAAACATAGCATCATTTTCATGCATTCTCTTTGTCTATGTGCACCCCTACTTTATTCAATTTTAATCACATTGACTAATAATTTGGCAATGGATTTTCCCCCAGTTGCCTTCCCGTCATAGTTGTTTTTTCATGGCTCCACATAATTTTTATAACTGTATTTTTAATGGCTGCATGATCTAGAAAGTTGCCATCCCACAGTGCCCTCAGACTCAAGGGTTGAGTCCAGTAAATGACTACAAATACATAAGACCACAATGGATTTCTCAGTGAATCAGCTGTTTGTTCTGTTAAATTACTTACTTGGGCTAAAGTCCCAAGAGCAATGTTATTGGGTCAAAGGAGAGACAAGAGGAGTGAAGCCTTGTGGCTCTGCCTTCAAAAGAAACCCAGAATTCTACCACTTCATACCACCTCTCTTGCTCCCAGCCTGGTTAAGCCACGGTCACCTCCTGTCTGGCTAACTGGGATGTTCTCTTTCTGGTCTCCCTGCTTCCCCCTTTAACCCCTTATTGTGTTTCTCAACTGGGGATGGTTTTGCCTCCCAGGGGACATTTGGCAGTATCTGGAGGCATTTTTGCTTGTCCCAGTTGGGGAGGGGTGCTACCAGCACCTAGTGGGGGGGGGCAGGGATGCTGCTAATCATCCTACAATGCATAAGACAGCCCCTACCCCACCCCACCCCACAAAGAGAAATATCCAGTCCACGATGTCAGTAGTGTCAAGTTCGAGAAGCTCCAGCCCAGTGTCCAATCTCTGCCCAGGAGCTCAAAACCCTCCATCGATTTCCCAGCTCACTTGGCACAAAATCCAAAACCACACCACGGTCTCCAAGGTCCAGCGCGACCTCTGACATCATCGTCCCCCCCATGCTGTCCCTCACTCACTCTGCTCCAGCCTCACTGCACTCTCTATGGATCCCCAAACTCTCCAAGCACACCCCATCCTCCACGTTTACTGTTCATATGCTCACAGTGGGCTTCCCTGCTCCTTTTCATCTCTGCTCAAACGTCATCTTCTCAGACAAGCCTTCCCTGGCCACTTTCCCCCATCCCCCTTCCTCCCCTTGCCGTCAGAACGTTTGTCTCCACCTGATATCTATTTGATTGACTTTTTCATTAACTCACTCCCCTATTAGAATATAAGCTCCTATGGGATTTGTTTACTATAGGATTTGTTGATACCACCAGATGAGTTCCTGGCACATAGTAGGCCCTCAATAAATACTTGTTCAATACATGAGTCTCCATCGAGCACCCAGCACCTACTAGGTTTTTGCTGATCCCATTGCAGGTACCCTCCCACAGATTCTTCAGAGCCCACCCCTGCTCCCCGAGCACAGAGACAGGAAGCAAAAGTCAGTGAACACGCCCAGGCACAGTGCTGGGAGAGACAGAGTTGGACGCCAGCAGTTCTGATGGTTCCCAAACCTGTGCCATGCCCACTGCCCTGAAACATGTATGGCTTAAAATATATTGCCATCCTGCTCTTTAAAACATCTTCCTGCATTTCTCACTGTGGCCTTTCCTATAACTGATATATTTGTTTTCAGCTCTTAATCCCCTTCCACGCCCATCTCTTCATTCTGCCATCTGGGACTAAAATCTGTGGCCCTACCCCCAGGGTGGAGGAATGTGGAATTTGCTCTACTGTTGCCACTAAATAAAACTTTTAAAGGAGCTGCCCCCACTGGGCTTGGGAATGCTGTTTATAGGACACAAAACATGCCTTGTCCTGAATGTCCACAGACAGTGCCCCTCCCACACATCACCGGGGATGGGTGTGACCCGGGGGTCCCAATTCCCAGTTCCAGGGCTCCGGTGGGGCTCACAGGTAGCAGATGGCAGGTCAGATGCACAGATTCAGCCTGGGTGCAGGTGCAATCCCCCAGGAGCTCACCCCCCAGGGGGGAACCTGCTCTGCAGACCTGTGCAAACCTCACAGAGAGCTTAGAGGACAGACAACTTGGCTCTGGTCCTCAGGTCCCCAGGGCCTCTTGGGTGTTTGAGCCTCCACCACTCTTAGCTTCTGTTTCCTTATCTATTAAATAACCCGATCCCTGGGATATTTGAATGAGACATATAGGTGAAGTTATTATCATTTAATCGAGGTATAATTTACATACAGCAAAATTCATTCTTTTCAGTGTAGAGTTTGGTGTAACCAGCACCACAATCAAGATATAGAAAATTTGTGTCACCCCAAAATGTTCCTTCATGCCCCTCTGTGGTCAAATCCTTCCCCCACCCTGGCTCCTAATAATGCATCTGATTTCTGAATTATATTTATATGGAATATGAATTTTGCCTTTCCAGAATGTCATATAAATGGAATCATCCAGTATGTAGCCTTTTGAGTCCAGCTTCTCTCACTTGGTAGCCTGCATTTAGGATTCATCCATGCTTTTGCATTTATCAGTGGTTTGTTCTTTTTTACAGCTGAATCATATTCAATTGTGTGGATGAACCATAGTTTGATTATTCACTCACCTGTTGAAGGACACCTGGGTGGCTTCCACCTTTCAGCAATTATGAATGGAGCTGCTGTCATAGGTTTGGGGGTGAACGTAAGTTTCCGTTCTTCTGGGGTCAGTGCCCAGGAGTGTGATTGCCAGGTCAGACGGGAAACTTATGTTTAACTTTTTAAGAAACTGCCTGTTTTCAAGAGTGGCGCTACCATTTTGCACCAGTCATGCATGAGAGTCCCTGTTTCTCTACATCTTTGCCAGCACTTGTTTTTTGTTTTTTGATTTTTTCATCATTCTCATAAATGTGTATTGTGAAGTTGTTTTTTAAACTGTAAGTGGCTGGTGTCCAGGTTTTGCAGGCAGTGTTGTGATGCAGGTGGGAGACAGTCCTCTGGGTTCAACTGCTGACTTCACTACTTACTAGCTCTTTAGTGTTCAGCTTTCTCACCCAAAAAATTGAATTAATGATAGGGTTGTTGAGGGAGGTAAGTGTTATAATGAATGACAAGTATATAGCTTTGCCCACTGCTAGGTCACTATATTACTATTAGGAATATTGCATGCTTGATCTCTCTCAAGTGCCAAGCTAGGTATTATCATTCTCCTTTTAGAGACAAGGAAAGCCAAGCTCAGAGAGGTTAAGTAACTGGTCTGAGGTCACACAGCTATATGTAGCAGAGATCAGATTTGAGTCCTTTGTGATTTCAGAGCCTTTGCTAAAGCTTGGAGCTATGAGTAGCAGGAAACTTATCCACCAGAGGCTAGACACTAGACACTTATGTTCCCTTAGAACAGGGTGGGAAAGCTCGGAGTCAGCCTGGTCACTTGCAAGGACTCTGTATGTCTCTAGGCTCCACCCTCCTTGGCTTGCTGGGTTTCCTCCTCATGCTTGACACCTTGTTGTAGATTGACTGATTGCAAAAATGGCCCAGATCTCCACCTGGGGCACTCATGCCCCTTGCAATGTGAGCTAGCAGCTTTTCCCAGGAAGGGACAGAGTTTGTTATGCCAACTCCTGACTCCAGGTTCAGCTTGTGATTTGCTTTGGCCTATAGAATGTGTTCGAAGTGACTGTGTGTGCATTCTGCACCTCAGGAGTCCTTGTGCATGACCACTTTTGTTTTTGGAACCTGTGTAGTGCTCTGGGAACAAATCAGGACTGGTCTGCTGGATGTTGACAGATGGGTGGCCCAGCACACCCCCTTGCATTGTCCCAGCAGTCAGATTGCCAACCACCAGACATGTGAGGAAGCCATCCTGGACCAGATGGCCTCTGGCTGACTCGCCAGCTGACCACAGATGCAGAGGCTGACTCAGTCAAGAGCAGCTGAACTTAGCACAGACGGACAGCACCACCTTTCTCACCTGCAGACTTGTGAGCCACAATGAATGGTAGTTGTTATCAGCTTCCACATTTGGGGGTTGTTTGTTACACAGCAGTATAGAGACAAGAAACAAAGCTCAATGAACATACCCAGTAGAGCTCTGGGGAGGGACAGAGCTGCGATGCTCTGAGGTCTAATAGTTCCCAAACTTATACCACAGCCACTGCCCTGAACCTATTTATGGCTTGATAAGTGTTGTCATCCTGCTCTTTAAAACATTTTCTTAAGTTTATAACAACTTCAAACATTTTTTCATGGCGGTCTCTCATATAACTCCTATGTTTCTTTTCAAATCTGGAGCCCCTTCCATTTTCATTTCTGCTATCAACCTTCATTCCGGTATCTACATATTTGCCATCTACTGATATCTACCTTATGGTTGCCAAGTGTTTGACTCAGCTTCTGGAAGGAAAAAGTGGAAGGAGGAAGTAAGCCTTCTTCTCATACCTGTCACTATTACAAAGGTTTTCCCAGAAGCCCCCAGCAAACTTTCTGTTGCATTTCCTCAGCCAGAACTTTGTTCCATGGCTACTTTGCTAAAAGGGAGGTTGGAAAAGTGTGCGTTTGGCATTCTCAGCCTTCATAATGAGAGGTAGACAAGGAAGAAGGGGATTGGGAAAGTGTCTTGGGTTAGCCCCAAATCAGGGATTCCCACCCTCACACAGAGTAAACAGTCAATAAATATTTGAAAAAGGAAGGATAGGATAAGGAAAAGAAGGAGGGAGCAAAAAACAATAATGCCAGGGTTTCACATTGGAGAACAAATAATAGAATATAGTATGTTCCTGGTAGGATGAGCAGATAATAACAGGTTTTGAAATCTAAAGCCCTGGATTTGAGTCCACCCTCTAGAGCTGATAAGCTTTGTGATTTCAAACAAGTAATTTAATTTCTGAGAAGCATTAACTACTACCTTGTGGGTTTTTTTTCAAACCAATAAATGTCATGTAAAAGTGCTTTGTCAAGTATAGTGTGTTCTATGAATGTTAAGTATGATTATTATCCCAGAAAAGCTGGTCAGAGAATTTGGACATTTGTTGGTGTTTCTGACCCACAAAGGTGCACGGTAGCTTGGGTGAATACAGCTATCATATTAATCAACTCTCACCATGATAATACCGTGTAACAAGCCACTTTAAAACTTAGCAGCTTAGAACAACGAGCATTTGCTCTCATACCCACAGTTCTGCAGTCGACTAAGTTTCTGCTGAGTCAGGCTGAGCTTGGTTGGATAGCTCTGCTTTTGGGTGTAGGTTGGGGGGACTTGGTTCCAAGCTGTGTGTTGAGTTTTGGTCTTCTCTGCATGTCTCCTGGTGCATTCCTGGGCTGGTACTTCCGGGAATGGGGAAGTGCAAGAGAAAAAGTTTCTGCCGGCATCACATCCTCTAACATGCCCTTGGCCAAAACACCTGGCCAAGCCCAACATCAATGGTTAAATCAAATACATTCTTTTCTAGTGGGAGCAACTGCAAGTCACATGGCAGAGAGCCACAAGGAAGTGTGAAGAACTGGGAGTGATGACACGATATGCTACAGCTACACCGGGATACTGCCATGGTGGCTGACATTTTCCAAGATGGCGGACACGTGATGGTGGGATGGGATATAGCTCATGAATGAGTTCATGTGAAAAGCTTTTTCTAAGGAAAAATGTAGGCCTTCTACATCCAAAAAGCAAAATACCACCTCCCCATCCAAACAGAAAACTAATGCAGAAGCAGGAATATCTGACTCCAGATCTTTGGCTAGGTAGGGAGTTGATGGACTTCTCAAGGATAGGGCTTTTGGGAGCCTCTTCCCCAGTATACCTGACTCAGTTCCAGGTATAGCGTTAGAGCTAGATAGTTGTTCACACCTTCATTCGTGAACATGTGGGAGTCGGTCCTTTTTCACCAAAGGGTCGAGACTGCTGTGAGTTTATATTGAGAAGGGCTCCACTGATATTTTGGATTGGATACACCTTTGTTGTGAGGAGTCTGTCCTGTGCATTGTAGGATGTTTTGCAGCATCCCTGACCTCTACCCACTAGACACCCACAGCATCCCTTCACCAGTCTTGACAATCAAAAATGTCCCCAGACCTTGTCAAATCGCCCCCGGCTAAGAGCTACTAGAAATGTAGAGAGAAGAGCCTGTAAGGACCACCCTGCCACAGGAATTCTTAGAAGAATGTCTGAAGTGCCCAAATTTAATTTAACATCATAGAAATAACAGACCATGTTAGAACCACAGAGTTGGATCTAGATATCTTTGAAATAACAGACCATGTTAGAACTGCAGAGTTGGATCTAGATGTCTTTAATTAAGTGTAACTTGGAAGTCACTTTGGCAATTGAGGATACTGGAGACAGTTTCTTACAAATTTGGAACCAATGGTTGGCACAGGGAAATGTAACAAAGGCAGACCTCAGTGCTGTTGTCCCCAATTTTTCTAGCAAAGGCACAAAGAGTTTCAATGGGCTGGAGAAAGTCCATTCTTTCACTTGATTTGTATTTATTGAGGGTCTGCTGTGGCCAGGCACTTGGAGGCAGAGCCTCTTCCCTTTCACGTCCTCATCGGAGAGAAAATGACAAACAATGAATGTAATAGCTATCTAATATGACATTTTAGTTAGGGGTGCTAAGAAGAAAATAGAGAACGACTTGGAGGTGGGCAGCCAACAGGTAGAATGGGTGGGAGGTGGCATTTGAACAACGCCCAGCAGATGTGAAGGACTCAGCATGTGAAGATTTGGGAATACAGTCCTGGCAGAGGAAGCTTCATCATCTTCTTTCCATTTGTCAATATTACGCAGGATTAAGAATGTACGTTCTCCCAGCCCCACCTTTCTTCCTTTCTCTTCTTTTAAAAGATCAACAGGGATTATTAAAATCAAGAGGGCCTATCAAAACTCCCTTGCCCCAAAGCTTTTGTCAAAGAGGCTTTGTGTCCAACCAAGCCATTTCCTGCCTCCAGGTCTCAGTTTCTCTAGATGTACAATGTGGGTATCCAGATGCTCAGGAGGCTCCACGGGTAGAGAGAAGAGGGGCTCTGTGCTGTCCTCCCTAGGTTTGAGCCCTGGCTCCCCTAGTCCTATTGGTGTGATGGAAAAAAGTGTGTGCACCTGTCTGAGCCTGTTTCTTCAAAACAGGCTCCCTTAGGGATGGATGAAATGCCATGATCCTATCCTGGTACTTCTGGAGACCCCCTAGATCTAATGGGACAGTGGTTATGGAAAGGCTTTATAAGCAGCCAGAAAGCCCAGGAAGCAAAACAGCAGTCTTATCCTGAGGATGACCCTAATGCAAGCTTTCTTGGTTATTCAGAAGGAACCTCGAACTTTTGTAAATCCTCAGCCTGCAGATCTAAGGGTAGATGTCAACATCAGCAGAGAAAGGTATGTTGCGGATTTCAGCTTCTGAAGGCATGTCCTCAACATTTCTGGACAACCAGATATAATTTCTATAACCACTGAAACACTGTCATCAAAGGAAACGTGACCTGACCATTTGGGCTTCATATGTGATGGGGTTTTGGGAAAACAGACATTTTCTCAGTGAACATCAAGACAAATTGAGATGTCCAAGTCTGGGTGCTGGAACAGCCGGGCCCTGCCAGAGAGGAAATTGATCAGCAAGTAGGAAGGGACAGGAAAAAGCACGAGCGGGGTCCCCGGGAATGGACAAGGGAAAGGGGCTCTGTTGACCAAGACCCCAGGTGGCCACGACTGCTGGTGGATCCCCCCCATCCTCCCTCCTTCTCTGCCAACAGAACCCTGATTTGGTCTGGGACACCACACACGCCAGACTCCTTTGCCGCTAGGAGTGGCCACGTGACGCCGGGCTGGCCAGTGACGAGTGGCCGTCTCCTGGGTGGACTGATGGGAATGCCACTGCTTTCCCGAGAGGTGTTCAGCCCTGGCTGGTGCCTGTACATTAACACCACACCCTCGCCCATTCTTTGGGTCTGGGGCCGGATGCCATGCCCCTTTGAGCAGCATCTTAGGAACAGGAGGGAGAAAGCTGCTTGCTAAGGACGGTAGAGAGGAAAAATCCAGGGAACCCTGATCCCCTATGGTAGGGTGGGGTCCTTGTGCCAGAACGGGAGTGCCAACCCTGGACTTAGAATGTGAGTAAAAAACTACCCACTCCCTGCTCCATTGGGCCACCGAGCTGGGTTCCTGCCCCCCATGGCGCTGAACCCAGCACTAACAGACTCAGAATGCCAGCTGCAAACCCCGGCTCGGTCCCCCACCCCACTATCCCACGCGGTCTGCACGGAGCTCCTGCACATCCTGTTCTGAGCATTAGTTAACAGAGAAGGAAACTGAGGCTGGGAGAGGTGGCCTCCTCGCCATCCTGCAGGACACAAGTTAGGGTTTGGACTCAGAGCTGTGTGCTTCCATGTGTGGCACATCCTGTCCCCTCCTCGCTGGGATGCTCAATAAACAGAGGCTTTGGGTCTGAACCCCGGCTCTGCCACTTGCTGGCTGGGTGACCTGGGCAAGTGATGAGGCTGGGTTTTTTTCACCTGGAACTCAGGGTAACAGTAAGGTAACAGGGAGGGCGTTTGTGAGCACAGCCAGCAGCCTGGCCCAGAGCGGGCTGTCGGTACCTAGGAACCCCGCGACTCACTCTGGCTCATGGCAATCACTGTGCTGATGGGCACTTGTGCGGCCCCCCGACTCTCGCGTTAGTGTGTTGGCTCCTCTGAGGAGGTGTCAACTTCTCCTCTTCCAGGAGAGTAAACTGAGGCTCAGGGAGGCTGTGTACCAAGCTCCAGATCACCCACCAACATGGGAAGGGGGCTGTCCCCAGGACAGCCCCTCCGAGCCTCAGCCTCTTGCTGTAAAGCGGGGGTGCTAATAGCACTGCCTTGTGTGGTTGCTCTGGGGTGAGGTGACATAAGTCCTGGGCCAGCCAGTGGCAGGGGCCCTGGTGGTCAGGCCACCTTCCCGTGGGGTGGGGGTGTGGGCCAGGGCACACAGATGTGTACGCACACACACAGACAACATGCATGCACACACGGACACACACACACAGTCACAGACACACTTAAACATATATACCACACACACCACACACAGAGAAACACAGACACAGATAAAAACACACACAGACACACACGTACACATACACCTGGACTCTCTCCCTGCTCAGCACATAGTAGGACATTTATGCCACATGCTCTGGGTGATGGGTTGATAGATTGATGGGCGGATGGTGGGTGGATGGACCGATGGACGGGTGGATATGTGAACAGTTGCACGTGCCTTCATCTGTTTGTTGATCAGCCT
>PVKY010015500.1:0-10158 GCA_004027775.1 Bradypus variegatus | reverse complement strand
CATTAATCTTCTAAAATATTTCATATTGCACTAATTTATTAAAACAACCATGTGTTGGATTTTGCATTTTAAGACTAAATGCACAAATGGACTTGTTTAAAATATTTTACTTGATATATACATATACCCTTTCCAGAATTCAGATGTAATCTTTAGTGGACTTTTAAATGGTAAAAACTTGTATTCATGTGAACCTTTGAATTTTTTTACCTATTCATCTACAACCACAGATTTTGTCAGTAATATTTTGAGTTGCTGGTTGTTTGCTTTTGGTTGCATTTTTAAATGTGCATGCAGAATGTACACTGATGCCTGTGACCTCTAGGTTTATTAAAGGCTAGGCTTATTTGGGCAGTGTTAGAACAAATATAAATTGAGAGAACCTCAAGAACTGTAATAGGGCCAAAACAGTTAGTGATCTAAAGGCTTGTTAGTGATGTGGCGTTTCTATATAAAGCTAGTGGAAAATGTTTATTTTTAATTGAAGCTTGTTTTCTCTTAGGAAAATGGGCAGGTTTCTCCAGCCTGCTGTGTTTTTATGCTAGTCCTGACAGTTCACCAAATCGCTAGTCATGGAGAAGGCGGGCAGTCAGCATCCTCCAGAAAGGGTTCCAGCAGTGTATATCACTTTGTTTCTTTTACTTACCTGCTTGAATACTTGAATAAACCATCCTCCACTTTTAATCCTTTTATTTGGATCCTTTTAGGTAATATAATATGACTCTGACAAATTGCACAGATGCTGTTTGGCATTAATCTAGTTTTAGTGTACTGATGAAAACCAACTAAGAAAAACAAACCCATTTTTTCCCTTTACTTTGACAAAGTAATGTAATTTTTACCTTATTTATCTGTATGAAATTCCAGCAGTTAATTTGAACCTTTATTTATATGATGTATTTTTAGGTCTTTAATACAGTGTTTCTACCTCTCATTTGTAACTGCATGCATTATTCTTGAAACTAGGTGAAGCTCACAGAATTGTTGTGTAATAGCCTTTTTATTATTGTCTGTACAAATGTATATTAAGGTAAAATAAAACAGACAAAGTGTTTTTAGGGTAGAGTTGACTCCGTGTTAAGGAGCTTGTCAAGCCAGATAATTCCCCAGTGAGTTTGGAGACTTGTCCCAACACCCTTTGTCCTGCCCAGGACCAAAGGTACGTGGCGGCTGCCAGGCAGGCCGAGCATGGGGGGCTCAGCGGGGAGGCCAGGGGTGCAAGCGCTGTTACTGAAGACACTGTAGCCTGTATGAATTTCCAGAGTTTCTGATGCACGTTCACTTGTTGTCTCGGTTGTCACTGTTATCTCAGTTGATCCTCAGGTGGGCATGCCCCCCCGCCCCCCCCCCCTTTAAGCACAGGATGAGGCGGGATCTGAAGTCAGGCAACAAGGGAAGTGTCAGGCCAGGCTTCGGTGACTTCCAGGTTCATCTTCCTCTGTGTAATGAGAGTTCTTGTGGTAGATAGTTTCTGTGAAATGGTGACGTTTGGACCACTGGAGAACAACAAACTGTAAATTCATGGACAATGGTTCTGATCATACTTCCATTATCAAGGCTAATTGCTCTAAGAGATTTTGCCTTGATTGCAGCAATAATAAAAAAATGCTTTATGTTTCCTTGAGTGTTTTTTAATTCTGTATCATACATTTCTTAAATGACAGTGGAACAGTCCACATATTCGTGGGTTGATTCAAGCCATGACCTGGCAAATTCCTGACCACAGTAATGTAAATAACAGAAAGGTCGGTGAACTTGGATGTGGCTGTTTCTGCCATAAGGATTTGCTCTAACCCTTCCCTTGCTGGCCTTGAAGGTGTGTGCTTTAACTCGTGGTTTCCATTGCCCTGTGCTTGCTCCTCGCAGTCCAGAGCAGTGACCCGAGCATGAATTGTCTCGCCCTTCCTGGAGTCATGGTGGGGCCAGGCTGCTCGGTCTCCACAGGGCAACGGGGAGAAAGTGGAGTGGGACACAGTGGACAAGGGGGGGGCGCCCCACACCCATGCACCTCACAGAGTTGACTTCCCCGTGCCACCATTCCCTGCGGGAACAGGCTGGTGTGTGGCAGCCTCCATGGACAGTTTCCATCCTTCCCTCCAGCTCGCCCATCGGCTCCACAACTACAGATCGGAATAGCTGCCCCCTGGTACTTTTGAGAATAGCAAGTTTACAAATTCTGACACCCAATTTTAATAATAAATTAGCATATCTCCTAGAGCTGAGAAACAGCATTCAGAAGAGGAATAAAACTACCTATAACCCATTGGAATCAGATATGTAAAATGTCCTAGAGGTGAAGTAAGTGGTTTGAGCTTTGAAGGAAGGCTTCCCACTTTTAATATGTGCTCCCTGGTAGTTTTCAGAAGCCGTCTTAAATTCTTCCTGTAAAGTAAGGTTGATTGGTATTTCCCTAGCAGGATAGCTGCTGCTCGGAGAGTGTGAAGTCATTAAGCCGCTGATCGATGCTTCTTGGAGACATCTGTGCCCATCACAGACTGCCTGGGGACAGCCTACTCTGGGTCCTGGGCCATTCACCTGCTCCCACAGAAGCTCCCAGGTCCTAACCAGGTGTCTTCTGTGTTATCAAAGCCCTTGCAGGAATACTTGCTTTGGGGGGGGAGCCAAGGTGGGAGTTTCCTCACGTGAATCAGAGGAAGCCACGGGAGAAACCATCCACCCAGAAAGCTCTGCACGACAGGAAAAAATCAGTCCCCAAGTCTCAGCAGTTGTGAAAGAGGCAAAGCCAAATTGGTAAAGGATCAATGTGAATTCAGTGGTCAGACTCTACCTGAGAGAGCAGCAGAGCCTGAGCCTGCCACCTGCCAGGGAGCCACAGCAGCTGCTCAGACCCAGGCCCCATGGGCCATAGTGGCGCTGCTGGCAGGCGACATCATCACTGGGCCCTCTCCTCTTAGCCCAGTTTTTAATGTACCCAAGGTGCCTCCTGCGAGTGGATCTGGGGCCATCAGAGACTGTGGAGGTGGCTGAGTGCTGGGCATGAGGAGAGCCAGAGGCCGAGAGAGTTGCAGAGATGCTCTTTGGTGGTCTGCCCATACATGGGGTGCAGGGCAGCCAGTCCTGGGCAGGGCAGGCATCTGGGAAGGGTCCCCAGTGGAGCCAACTTCGAGCTGCACTGAGGCCATCTGTTCTTGGGGACTTTGCTGGTAGCATTTGAAAATGCCAGCTTGAATACTTGTTCTTATTGGGAACTAATTGAAAACGATTGTGTACCCCTGTGGGGCCTCTGCAACCAAATCTGGCAGCGCAGCTTGGTTAGCGTGAGCTCTAAGAGGCGGATCCTCTGCTAAAAATCCACTGGCTGATACAAGGTCCTGAAGATATTTTCTCTGTTTTCTTCTAAAGGTTTTATAGTTTTAGTGCTTACATTTAGATTGTTGATCCATTTTGAGTTGATTTTGTGTATGGTGTGAGGTAGGGGTCACTTGCATTCTTCTGAATGTGGAGATCCAGTTTTCCTGCACTAGTTGTTGAACAGAATATTCTTTTCCTATTGAGTGGATTTGGCACCCTTGCCAAGAATCCATTGGCTATAGATGTGAGGGTTTATTTCTAAATTCTCAAATCATTGAGAATTGTTTTATGTGATTCCTCCAACTTGGTGTTCTTTTTCAAGAACATGGCTGTGCCTTTGCCCTACCATGTGGATTTGATGAGCTTTTCCATTTTTGCAAAGAAGGCTGTTGGAATTTTGATTTGGATTATGTTATAATGTAGATCATTTTAAGTTTTATTGACATCTTAATGATATTATCTTCCAATCCATCAGCACAAGATATCTTTCTATTTAGGTCTTCTTTAATTTATTCAGTAATGATTTGCAGTTCTTTACATAATAAGTCCTTTTTATATCCTTGGTTAAATTTATTCCTAGATATTTTATTCTTTTAATTGCTATTGTAAATGGAATTGTTTTATTTTTGGATTGTTCCTCACTGGTGTACAGAAACTACACTGATCTGAGTATTGGTCTTGCACCCCACCACTTCGCTGAAATCATTTATTAGCTCTGGTAGCTTTCTTGTAAATTCTTCTGGAGTTTCTGTATATGGAATCATGTCATACAGATAGTTTTACCTCTTCCTTTCCAATTTGGATGGCTTTTATTCCTTTATTCTTGCCTAATTGCTCTGGCTGGCAGTTCCAGTACAATGTTTGAATAGCAGTGGTGACAGTGGGCATCTTTGTCTTGTTCCTGATCTTAGGTGAAACTTTGTCTTTCACTGGAGTGTGACCCTAGCTGTGGATTCTTCTGTGTGGCCTTGAGCAAATCACGTGGCCTTTCTGAGTCTCATTTTTCTCCCCATCCATTAAGGAAGATAAAAGCAGTTAGCATCTAATAAGTTTTTTGTGAGGAAAATGCTCTTTGCCCCATGGCTGGTCTCTAGCAAGTGCTCAACACATGATGGTAAAAAAAAGCATAAGTGTCCCTGGCTAGGCTTGCACTCCCGGCTCCTACAAACAGCCGCCCGGGGTTCCTCTAAGGCTCAACTCAGCCTGCGTCCAGACGCGGGATTCCAGGAGCCTGTGCTGGCGCCCACGCCTCCCTCAGGAGGGCTGCGAGGGGCGCGGGGCAGCGCTCTCATCTCACCAACACTTGAGCTCCATTTTCTTGATTCAAAAAGAAGAATGTATTCGTTAAGCCCTGCCCTGTGTAAATTAAAACAATTTTCTTGGCGGTAACTGTCCCCGGACCCCCGTGCCCAGCACCAGGCCGGCGTCCAGTCCCCGGCGAGGGGACCGCCTTTGCCTGCCGCTCCCGGCACCCGCAGTCCCCTTGCAACGGCGTTTGTGCGCACTGGTCGGCCGTTGTCATCGGTGTCACGTAGGTGTTACCGAAGGCCGGCACGCCATGGCCGGGCCGGGAGGACGCTGCCCTCGCCCCCCTCCCCGCGGAAACCCGGAACTGAGCCCACGCCCACCGGCTGGGAGGCTCCGGGGTCCCCGGGCGCGCACCCCCATCCCCCACGCCCCGCAGCTGCGGTCCCCGGCGCGCCGCAGACAGCCGCCCCGCTCCGCCCCGCTCCGCCCCGCCCACCGACGGCTCCGCTCTCGTCGTCCTGCTCCGAGGTCCCGCCCACTTAGAAGCTGCCCCGCCCACCTAGAGGCCCCGCCTCCCGCCCGCAGACGGCCCGGTCCCCGCCCTCTGCCGGGTCTCGGGTCCGGGGCGTTCCGGGGGTGAAGCGTCGGCGTTTCCTCCCGGAGGAAGGACGGCGTCCTGTGCGGGAAGCGGGAGTCCGGTAGTGGAAGGGAGACCTAGTTTAGACTGAAAGAGTAACGATCCCTCTAGAGGTGTGTCCTTAACTTTTCGGGGGTCGCTGTCGTGCACCCCTTTGAGGCTCTAAGGGAAACCGCAGACGCGTGCACCAGCAGGCGGGCGGAGCTGCCCCGGGCGCCCACATTTTTCCAGCACCCCAGAAGCCTGTTTCCCAACAACCCCCATCCCCCTCCCCCAAAGTCGGCTCTCGGGCACAGGTGCCCCCGCCCCCGCCTTTCCCTTGAGAGGGGGGATGGGGAGAGGGGCTTGCCCCGCAGAGTGCGAGGACCCCTGAGCCGCCCTTCCCGGAGGGGGTGCTCCGTAACCGCAGACTGACCGCTGGCCTCGCGTCCTGGGGGACGGGGGCGCCGGTCACAGCCGATGGAAACCCCAGGAGGCCCTGCGTCTTAGATTTAAGGGTGAAGGGGGTCTGGGTGAGGCCGGGGTCCAGGGAAGGCATTTGCCCCCTTGTGGGATGTTGCCCAGTTTCTCCTTCCTGTAGGAATTCAGGCAGGTTCTGTGGGCCTGGCATGACGCCCACCGCTGGGGGCACAGCGGCCAACGAAAGAGGCCTCTGCCCTCACCCAGCGGACACCTTAGGCCACGCTTGGATAAATATAAAATGACAGTGTGACTAGTGCCACAAAAGAAAGATGGATGGTGATGTTTATGGGGGCTCGTAGTGGGGGCACAGCCCAGCCAGGGAGGCCAGGGGAGGCTAAGTGGACACTGACCAGGCTGGGAGAGAAAGGACGAGTGCTCCAGACCGGGACCAGCATGCGGACGCCCTGTGGCCGGGGGAACATGGAGCAAGGAAGGAGGTAAAGGTACAGTAGAGTCACCCCGAGTCCCAGGAATGCTTTGCTTTCTGCAGCACAGTACTGTTCCTGAAATTATCCTGTGCCTTTATATTGTTACTTGTTTATTGTTCTGTTCACTTCACTGAAGTGTCAGCTCTCTGAAACCAGGGACCTTACTGTCTTACTAATTAATATCCCTAGCTGCTAGGGCCATGCCTGACACATGGTAGGTCCTCAACCAATATTTGTAGAATAATAATAAAATAATAATGGCTAATGTATATTGAATGCATTCTATGTGGCGGCCACAGTTCTTGGCATTCTGCATGTATAACGCAGGTAAACTTCACAGCCATCCTGAGATAAGTACTATCAATACCCCCATGTTACAGTCGAGAAAACCAAAGCACAGAGAAGTTGAGTGACTTATCTGAGGTCTCACCAGTAAGAAGTGGCTGAGCCTGGTCCCCATCTCAGGAGACTTCCCTTCCACACCACCCTAGGAGGCGCATGCTGCTGAGTCAGCTTTGGGGCATTTACTGTTTTAAGCATGTCTGTGTACCTGTGAGCTGGGAGGAGATTCCGCCCCATGGCTTCAAGCACATGGGTCAGTCAGCCACTGTTGTCTGAAGATCAGGGTTGCTGGGATGGAGAGAGTGAGCAGGAGTGGTGTTCCAGAGCACGTTATCTTGAAGATTTGAAGTTCGTGGTGACCTGAGAAAACTGGCAGGTTGGAGAAGAGATTGGACAGGGTGAAAATGGATGTAAGGAGACTAGATGAAATGTATTCAAATGAAAAAAGTTGTATAATTTCAAGAGAGGATGAGGAGTTAAAAATCAACATGAGTTGGAGATGAATAGAGTGTGGGAGTACATCAGTTGCTAGAAATAGTGTATGGGTTAGTTTGTTCTGTGTAACAAACCACTCCAAAATTTAGTGGGTTAAGACGATAAGCATGTTTTATTTCTCACAATTTGGGGGGTCACCTAGGTAGTTCTTCTGGTCTGGGCCAGCTTGATTAGGGCTCATGGTCTAGGAAGGTTGTGCTGGTTTGGATGTAGTACGTCTGGAAGAATTGTGAGGAGCTTGATAGAAAAGGCCTGAATGGCTTTGAAGAAACTGTTGGCAGAAATATGGAGTCTAATGATACTTCTGATGAGGCCTTGAAAAGAAACGTTGCATGTGTCATTGCAAACCAGAACAGATTTTGGTACCAGAGGTGGGGTTCTGCTCAGTTTGCAAATACCAAACATGTTGGAGTGGCTTTTTAAATGGATAAGGGGAAGATTCTGGAAGAATTGTGAGGTGCTTCATAGAAAAGACCTAGACTGCTTTGAAGAGACTGTTGGTAGAAACAGGGACTCTAAAGATGCTTCTGGTGAGGCCTTAAATGGAAATGTTGAATGTGTCATTGCAAACTGGAAGAAGGGCAATCCTTGTTTTAATGTGACAGAGAATTTGGCAAAATTGTATCCTGGTGTTGGATGGGAGGCAAAATTTGAAAGCAGTGAGCTGGGATACTTGACTGAGGAGATAGCCAGACTGTGTGTGGAGGATGTAGCCTGGCTTCTCCTTGCAGCATATAGTAAAATGTGACAGGACAAAGATAAGCTGAGAAATGAACTCTTGGATACAAGGAAAATGATGGTCTGGAAAATTCTGAGCTTCCAGAAAGTGAGACCCCAGCAGCTACAGCCCCACATGAGGATTTATCTAAACACAGAACCTGAGAGCCATTTCAGTACAAGCCTGGGTTGGAGATGGAGTTATCCAAAAAGGGTTTGTGGAAAGTCCTATTGTCTGATGGTGTTGACCCCTGTAAGCTGCATGCCAAGCCTACAGATTTTTTTTGGAAGATTTGTATAGACAGAACCACTGCCAGTCTGGACTGGAGGACATGGAGAAGGGACAAATTGAAGGAAAAATTTCTTCAAAGACAGAGCCATGGAGATTGAGGTCTGGAGTCAAGAAATCTTGGGCAAGGAGAGCACAGCAACCCATGCATGTGGAAAGGGCGAGTTTGCCACAGAGGCAGAGCACAGGCCTTCCACCTCGATGCTCAGGAAGAGCTGCCATCCCAGGCCCCAGAGGGGGTGGAGCACATTCTCCAGGGACTGGGGAGAGCCTGGCCACCACCCACTGTTCTGAAGGGGTTGAGCATGTGCCCCAGAGAGAGTCTGAGTGGTGCCAGGATGTTTGGGAAGGGTGGGGCCAGGAAGAGGAGAAGAGGGTGGTGTCCCAAATGCATGGATATGTTGAAGCACTCACCCCAGTGTTTGGAGAGAGCAAGGCTGCTGCATAAGCCTCTGGAAAGGGTTGGACTCCCACTCTCTCAAGCCCCAAGGATAAAACATCATTCCATAAATGACTCAGTAGATTGAAATCTAATAGAGTTTGCTGCAGGTTTTAGGAATTGTTTGTCCTGTGAACCCTGTTTTCCTTCCAGTTTCTCCCTATGGCAGTGGGAATGTTTATCCTATGACTGTCCCTCCTTTGTATATTGGAAGCAGATAACTTGTTCTGAGTTTCACAGGTCCACAGCCAGAGGGGAATTTTGCATTAGGGCAAGACCAGCCTGTGACTGATTTCGATGGGATCTTGTACTACTTATTGTTACTGAAAGGATTTAAGTTACTGTGATAATGTGATGGAATGAATGTATTTTGTATAAGGAAAGATCATGTCCTTTTGGGATCCAGGAGGTGGAATGTGCCTATTTGGATGTATTATGTCCCCCAAAATGACGTGTTCTTTAATCCAGTCTTGTGGTGGCAGATGTATTAGTGTTGATTAGGTTGGAATCCTTTGGTTGAGCATTTCCATGGAGATGTCACTCAATCAATTGTGGGTGAACCGTTTGATTAAATTATTTCCATGGAGGTATGGACCCCGTGGGTCTTGATGTAATCACTGGAGTCCTATAAAAGGGCTCACAGACAGAAGGATCTGAAAACAGCTGACAGTGACATTTTGGAGAGCAGCTGAGAGGCATTTTGGAGAGACGGCTGCTGAAAGCAGACTTTGGCTAACGTTTTGGAGATGCTAGCCCAGTGTTTGCTCCAGAGAAGCTAAGAGAGGAAGAAATGCCCCAACATTTTGAAGAAAGCACAGGTGCTGAGAGAGGAGTAGAACACAACCTGGGATCAGCAGATGCCAGCCACGTGCCTCCCCAGCTGACAGGTTTTCTGGACACCATTGGCCTTCCTTTGGTGATGGTACACTCATGTTGATGCCTTAATTTGGACATTTTCATGGCCTTCAGACTGTAAATTTGTAACCAAATAAACTGCCTTTATAAAAGCCAATCCATTTCTGATACTTTGCATAACAGCAGTGTTAGCAAACTAGAACACCAGGAATCATCACAGCTCATGTGCCACCAGCGAGAGCGAGGCAGCATTTCTGGGTTGCTCGTCAGGAGCTGCAGCACGTTGGGCACTGCGTGCAGAGGGGCAGCTGTGGCATCCCAGTTGCTCTTCATATCCCAGTAGCCACAAGCTTAGGAAATCAGTGTTTAGTTCCCTTGTTTGGTCACTTCCAGTGTTTAGATTCTCTTCTTATAGAATCTACAAAATTACAAACTAAAAAGCAAGGTTTCAATCCAAAGAAGGCTTCTGTTGTTACATTTGTGAATGCCCTTTATTTTTGTGGTGGTTGTTCTGTAGCAGAATGGAACATTCACCAATGTGCTCATTCAACAAACATTTATTGAGTGGACTATTCCAGGTGATGGTGATGGTGACGGGGGTTAAAAAGAGGACAGGCAAGGTCTGTGAGCTTAAGGGGCTTACAGTTAACTGGAAGTTCTTCCTCAGGTAGGTTAGGTTATGCTGCCTTAACAAGTTAACCTGAAAATTCCTGTGTTTAACTCAACAGATGTCTGTATCTCACTCGCAATGCATATTCAGAGGGGTTGGCGGGACTCTGCTTGGCAAAGCCAACAAGACACCAACAATACAGGAGGCTCCACCATCTCCCTGCAGGACCTGGGGGAGGGAGGGCTGGAGGGACACACACACACACACGCGCACACACACACACACACACACACACACACTCTCTCTCTCTCACCTCCACTCTAT
>PVKY010015499.1:0-10074 GCA_004027775.1 Bradypus variegatus | reverse complement strand
TGCAGAGGGGTTGAGATATTTCACCCCCACTTCCCCACCATTCTGGCACCATGGTTCAAAAGGCAGCGGCTGGGTCCTTCCATGACCACTGCTTCCACTGGGCAGCCCCTCCACAGCCACACCTTATCCAGAGGCAGCAGTAAAACCACCCAGCCCCAAGCCGGCCCACACCATCCCCAGAGCTGAACCACCTGCTGGGACTGGCTGGCCATCTAGCTGATCTCGTACTGTCCCTAGGTTCAGATTGTAAACTCTGGGATCTTTGCTGATCTAGACCAAACGGCCCAAGCTCCTTCCCTCTCTGGATTCTTCCTGCCTGCCGGCATCCACCCCTCTTCCTCTGCGAGCAGCACTCTGGTTTCCTCTGGAAAGTATCGCTGGGTCTGCCCTCAGAGCACTTGACCTGGCTGGAGCCAAAAGCCAACACACTGAAGCAGGGCCAGGAGACGCAGGAAGATGAGGTCCTGAGGCCTTGACCCGAGTCCCTGGCTTAAGCCATGCCTGAAGCTAGCCTACACCTAGGACTTCTATTTACATGAACCAATAAATCCCCTTCTCAATTACGATTTGGGTTTGGTGTTCTGGCACCAGCCACCAAGAATCGTCACTTCCCAACTTGCAAGCAGAACTCTGAGGCCTCCCTTTTGTCTTTCCCTGAACCTCTCTCCAGCTGTGGTTTCTCCAGCAACACATGAAGCAGGACCATCATCTCCTTCTTTCTGCTTCTGCTGACACAGCCTAAGAGAGCACCGACCTTCTGACGGTCAGTGGCAACTTGTTCTCCCCTCCCATAATGGCCATGCGAGTCTCGGCCAGGACCCAACTCCCCACAGAGGGAACCAACCCATTCTCTATGTAGGAGTCAGTTTAAGGCTCCCTGCTCCTCCCTGTTTGGCAGCTGCACCTTCTTGTGCACTGCCAGGAGCACCTTAGACAGGTCAGAGCAAACGGATTGGGCCACATTGGGCACCCGGTCACCAGGACTGCTTTTAATTCCGGCAAGGTGGAAGCTGTCCCCATCGATGACCCCTTCATTGACCTCAACTGCATGGTCTACATGTTCCAGTACGGTTCCACCAATCCCATGGCAAGTTCAAAGGCACCGTCCAAGCTAAGAACAGGAAGCTTGAAATCAACGGGAAGCCCACCTGTATCTTCCAGGAGCAAGACCCTGCCAACACGAGACGCGGTGATGCTGGTGCTGAATATGCCGTAGAGACCACTGGGGTCTTCACGACCCTGGAGAAGACTGGGGTGGAGCCAAAAGAGTCGTCATCTCTAACTCTTCGGCCGATGTCCCTATGTTTGTGATGGGTGTGAACCATGAGAAGTATGACAACTCCCTCAAGATCGTCAGCAATGCTTCCTGTACCACCAACTGCCTGGCACCCTGGCCAAGGTCATCCACGACAATGTCAGCATTGTGGAGGGACTCGTGACACCATCCACACCATCAGTGCCACCCAGAAGACTGTGGATGGTCCCTTCCAGAAAATGTGCAGTGACGGCCATGTGGCTGCCAGAACATCATTCCTACATCTACCAGCGTTGCCAAGGTGGTGGACAAGGTCATCCCTGAGCCAAATGGGAAGTGCGTGGCACGGCCTTCCACGTTCCCATCCCCACTGTGTCCATCGGGGCTCTGACCTGCCCTCTGGAGAAACTGGCCAAATACGACGACATCAAGAAGGTGCTGGAGCAGGCGTCAGAGGGCCCCCTGAGGGGCATCCTGGGCTACACTGAGGACCAGGTTGTCTCCTGTGATTTGAACAGTGACACCCACTCATTCACGTTTGATGCTGGGGCTGGCACTGCCATCAACAACCTCTTTGTCGGCTCATTTCCTGGTAGGACAGTAAATGTGGCTATAGCACAGGGTGATGGACCTTACAGCTCACATGGCCTCCAAGGCCCAGGGGCCCCCTGCACCACCAGCGCCGGGAACAGCATGAGAGGCAGAGAGAGGTGGTCAGCTGCCAGGGAGTCCTAACCCCAACTCGATCCCCCAACACCGAGAACGGCCCATCCTCCACGGCTTCCATCCCAGACCCCCTGAAGGAGAGGGGCTTAGAGAGCCCGACCTGGTCAAGTACCATAAGTAAAATACACTGCACCCAGCAGGGAAAAAGAAGAGTCAGTTTAAGAATCTCCCAGCCAAAGTTAGCCAGGGGCCGGGTGTTATAAAACATAAGCTCCACTGGGCAGGAATTGTTGCCTGTTTTACTCAGTACTGCGCCCCCAGTGCCTAATGCAGCCCTACCACAGAACAGGTGCTTCAAAAAGGCTTTCTACAAATGCATGCAGGCATGAATGACTGAAGGAATGAAGGAAGGAAAGCCAGGGGATGCTGTGGTTCTAAGGAACTTATTTTCCTCTGATCTATAATTAGTTTTGTTCCTTTGGGTGGCTGGAGTGTAGACAATGGGATATACGAATAAGCCATCAACCCGTTTTTAGCTAAAATAAAGGACATGGGTAGAACAACTTCCTCTATTTGCCTCTTTTGCCCCAGGATTCCAGCCAGAGGCCTTTCCTATCTTCCCATAAAGGCATCTCTCAAAGCTATTTCAAACCTCCAACTGGAAGTAAGGGAGATCGATTACTCAGGGAACGCAACAGAATCTGGAATTATCACCAGCAGCTCCAGGAGAAAAGGCCTCTCGGAGGGTCTCTGGCCTCTGTTTATCCTGACCAGGGGTGATAAAGGGGACAAGAAGGGGCCAGAAGTGACTCATGAAAGAGTAGAGCTGTGGCTTTTGACGTAAGCATGGAATACTTCAGTTGCATGCACCCCTCTTGCCCCCTGAAGCTGTTGGTCCATGATGTCACTTCTCGTAACATGGATTTCGTTTTTGGAGGAACGCGGCTGGAGTGGCACAGCACAGGGGCTGATTTCAGAAGCCACCTCCCTATACTATCTGGGCACCCAAGCCACATGGGACCTCAGGGCCGGCCCAAGGACTGGGCTAACTTGATGGCCGCCCAGCCTCTCTCTGGACACAAGTCTCAGAGGCCCGGCAGCTGGCAGATGCTCACCATGGCTCTACACCTCCCCTCCCAGGGCTCCACCCTGCAGGATGACCAAGAGGCAGAGGTTTGAGGGAGAACAGACCAACTTCTGTGGGACACCCAAGGTGGGGCACAACTTCCACCACATTTGTAAGAACACAAGAGTCAAAATCACTAACTCCCCAAGGAACAAACCAAAAACAGGACCAATCCAAATGGGCCAAGGCATGTGAGTCTGTCAGTTCCTTGAGCCAATGAGTTAAGTCTGCACACAGACAGCAAATTAAATGAGGACCTACTATGTGCCAGGCAACCAAAATCAAGTTGGTGGCTTCATCTTCCAACTAGATTAGCTACTCTCTGGTGACGGGAACCCCACTACACCCCCAGCACCCCAAAACACACACACACAGCTCCAGCACACAGCAGGAGAGGCATTGAGACTTGCTGGCGTCGTCTGTGCCCTCTCGTTTCCAACCTGAAACGGACAACAGCAGGCTGGACTCAGCGCACACTGGAAGACAGGCACAGCCAGCATGCAGACGAGCCTGGGGCTTCGTTTCCCTCCCAGGACCTTGAGGTCCGGCTCCGTGGGCTTCCAGGGCCCAACAACAGGAAGCCAAGGGAAGCTTTGGCTGCTGCCAGGAAAGGGAAGGGAAGCCAGGACCCAGCCCGGGAGAAGCAGCCACACCCACCTCCCTGCCCAGAGCAGTCTCCAGGAGCTCAGCCTGGCAGTGCTGGCAGCAGACAACACTCAGGCCTGGCTTCCACTCTGGCCCACTCTTGGTTAACCGGGGGAGCACAACGATTCACAAAATCTTCAAGGTGGATGAGTCCCCAGAAACCTCAAGCCCGAAGACAGACACATTTTTCCCATCGAAGTCAGAAGAAATGTGGCTTCTTGCCCCCTAAACCCCTGCCTTCCACGTTGTGGGATACATTACCCAGTTTTGGAGAGATGCCCAGGTCCAAAAACATACTAGCAGTGTTCGTGCTACGTAACTGAATCAGGGGAGGAAATTCTGCAACTGCAGACATCACAGGTGGTAAATAATAGCACAGCACTCAAAAAACAACTTCCCTCCACGTCGCCTCCAGGAACCTAGGGCACAGCTGCCTGAGTCCAGACTCAGAACCACAGTCTCCCCACAGCAGGCTGGCTTCCCAGGCCCCTTCCGTGGGGACCTCGGAGGGCAGAGAGCCACACTCACCTTGGCCAGGCAGACCCAGTGTGGTCGCCATCTGCTCACCCACTCCCCCCCACCCCCACAGCAGCCCGTGAGCAGACACACACAGTCAGCCAAGGAGCAGACACACACAGTCAGCCCAGGAGCAGACACACACAGAGTCAGCCCATGAGCAGACACACACAGCATCTTTCGGATTGACCTATCTTTCCGAATGACCTATCTGCAAATTGAAGCACCTTTTAAATGACAAGGGAAGATGGCTAGTTAAACACCACCTGTGGCACTTCACTTTACAAGTCAAAGCTTTCTTTTGTGAGATGTTACCTTCTGAGTTACCTTTCATTTAAGTAAACAGCTCTGTATCCTGAGTGCCCAACAGTGTTGAATGAATGAATCATCTTCCTTCCCCAAACTACCCCTTCTAAGTCAACACACATTAACTGAGAACCTACTGTGTGTCCGGCACAGTGCACAGAACTTTTGTTTTTGCCATCTGCTGTCTCAAAGCCTTTTTCGACCTTATTGTGGACACCTCTTTCCCTTAAGGGAGGCTCTAGCCTCCTTGGGAACCATATCAGCAAATGTAACAACTGAGCACCTAACTATATGCCTGCCATATGCCTCCAGGCACAGGTAGCAAATGAAATGAGGCTACCCTGGGGAGAGACAAAGGGGAATGGGACCCCCAGTCCTGACCACGAGGAATACACACCCCCACCAGCACAGTGGGTTAGCAAACTTCATCTTTGCCAGCCTGGTGAATGGTCCTGACAATTCAATGCAACATATGATCCCGGACAAGATCCAAAACAGGAGGAGAAAAGGCTCAGTAGGACACTGTTGGGGCATATGAAAGAATTGAAATATAAAGTACAAACTTTATTTCAATGTTAAATTTCTTGAACTTGGTAACTGCACATAATAAATAGACATCCTTGTTCTCAGGAAATGTACATGGAAGCATTAAGTGTTCAAGGAACATGATGTCTACGACCTACACCCCAGTGTTCAGAAAACAGGTTGATAGACAGATGAACAGACAGATGGATTGATAGACAGAACGATAAGGCAAATGTGGCAAAACATTAAAGTCAGTGGATCTGGCCAACTGGGGGCAAGGGGATACGCTGGAGTTCTCTAAATGAGGTTTGTATTCTTTTTGCAACTGTCATGTTACTTTGAGAGTATTTCGAAATAAAAAGTTTTTTTTAAAAAAAGGTATCTCCTTGTGGTGTAAATCTACAGCTCTCTTATTATAAAGGGGGTTTTGAATCTTTGTCTGTGTTTAAGATCCCATTTATATTTCTTTATCTGGCCCCATTTCTGCCCTTTGCACATGGGAGATATTCCAAATCGCCAGTGATCGCAGGCGCTGGCCTCGAGCGGGGCAGGCACCCCAAGCAGGCCAGTCCAGCGTCAGCCCAGCCTTCGCCCCATTTTTCGGTTGATTTATTGGTCATTTTCTTAGCGTTTGCAGCAGCTCCTTACACATTAAGAAAAACATATTTTTGCCTGCACTATGTGTCTTTGGGTTTGATTTATGATGCTTTTTGCAATGCAGAATTTTTATTTGGATGTAGTCGAACATTTCAGTCTTTTGTTTTACGGCTCCTGGACTGGGGGTTATATTTAGAAAGACCTTCCCCACTCTGAAATGATTACAGAAATAAATAACTCTCCTATGTTTTCTTCGAGTATTTTTAAGATTTTCTTTTCACGTTTGGATTTCTGATCCACTTGGGATTTATTCTGGCATGAGGCGTGAGGGAGGGATACAATTTCTTTTTTGCAACGTGGCTACCCCTTCATGCCAGCCTCAGTCCTCGAGTCATCCATCTGCCCTCCGCTGATGGGCAGTGACTCTTTTCTCATATACTAATTTTGCAGCTGCTGTGTCCATTTCTGGTTTGTCTCTTCCATTCCACTGGCCTGTCCGTCTCTTTCTCTGCAGTCCCACTCCACTCAGATTCCTACAGCTTCAGAGCATGTTTTAAAATCGGCTACGGTGACTGTCCCCCAGCCATCATTCCTCATTTTCAGAATTGTCCTTCCTGTCCTTGCACACCTCTTTTGCCTTATGAACTTTAGAATCGGCCTGTCCATTCCTAAACAAATCCTATTGTTATTTTTATTGGCTAAGTTAGTAGCTTAATTTAGGGGCAATTGACATATTTATGACATTGAATCTTTCCATCCAAGAATAAGGTCTGCCTTTTCACTTTCTTCTCTCTCATATGCTCCAGCAGTTTATTTTGCTTGCTTGTTTGTCTTTCTCATACATTTTCCTGCTTCTTACTTGGGTTGTTCCCTGGTTTTCCTGCATTCTGTGCTGGCACAGGCAGGACCGTTTCTTGCCCCGTGTTTCCTAACTGGATGTCATGAGTGTGTATGTCAGCTCTTGGGTCAGGGTATTAACTGTGTCAGGCCTCAACTTTTTGCACTGGGTGACAGGGGCTGCGCCCACGTGGGCAAAGGGAGCTCGTGCCTTGCACCTGGGCACCAGGCAACTCAGTATCCAAAGGCTGGCCCACACCCCACTTTGCAAGGCCCAATTGGAGCCAGCACAAGGGGAAGGGGAGCCCCGAGCCAGTAAGGCAGGGAGGCCCCCTGCCACGCTGTAGGCCTGAGCTGGCATACAAAGGTGAGCTCTGGCCAGCCAGCAGGAGGAGCAAAGCCACCAAATTGCCAGCCTTCACACAGCCCAGCCTCATAATTGGGGCTCATGGGCCACTCCAACCGCAGCTGAACAAACTAGGGTGCAATTAACGTTCCACCTGGCTTTTTACACAGCAGCATTTCACCTCCACCGGAAAAGGAGGGTCTGCCTTACAGGAGCGGCTGGGAAAACGCTCCTTGGTCCCAATCCTCGGACAGGGGGTGGGGGCTGGGTGGACAGTGAAATTAATCCACAGGGAACCCAGTTTTTGCTGTTGCTCTTTGAACAAACCCCCCCCTTTTCCTAGTTGAGCATTCAAAAAAGCTGTGCTGTCTGGAGTTGAGTTTGGAACTGCTCGCGGTCGCCATCTGGGTTCTCTGTGCATGCCGTTCAGGCCTCCAGGCTTAGCTGCTTTACTTGCTAGCTCTGTGACCTGGAGCAAGACCCCTAACCCTTGGAGCCTCAGTTGCCCAATGTGTAACATGGGAATGATCACAGTTGGGGGGGGTGGACATACCTCCCTGCTGGGAGTGTTCTGAAGACGATGTGATCGATCATTCATTCAACAAGCTGACACTGGGCTAGGACACAATAGGATGCAAAACAGCTGTAGCTCTTGACCTCGTGAAGCGCACTTGTAGCAGGGGTGGGGGAGATGGACAATAACCAAGATGAAAACAATTCATGAAAAATGACAGATCCCGGACAGTGCTGTGGAGTCTGGCTGCAGAAGCAGCCATCCAAGAGGGCTGCAGGGGGCACATTCTGGGCAGAGGGCCCCAGAGCTCCTGAGACACGCACAAGGGGTACCAGGACAGCAGCGTGCAGAAGGACCTGCTTCCACATCTGTCGCCCAGAAGCAAGGGCGGCAGGGCCTGCTCTGCACCTCTGTACCCAGCGAACAGCAAGGTCTGAGTTGCAGATCAAGGAACCACTGCTGAAGGGGAAAACCAACACAGGCTCCCAACTGGGCCTGAGGGCAAAGTCCCATGCCAAGCGGTCCAGAGTCAGAAAACTCAGTCTTTCCAAAGAGACACACCTGCCTCTCCCCGTCTATAAGGAAGAGCCAAGCCAGGTCCACAGTCCCTTTAGGGAAGAACTAGGGACCTTCTGGAGCCCTCAGGATGGGCCACGTCCCAAAGCCAGCACCTTGTGGGGCCCACACCGGCTGCCAGCCTGCGGGGAGCAGCTGGGGGGCCGGGCTGGGGAAAGACAGCCGCTTTGAAGCAGCCAGCCTCATGCCTGGGTGCCAGATCAGTGCTCAGTCCAAATCCTGGGGTGTCTGTAAAAGATGGGGTGTCTAGCAGGAAGCAGAAAACATTCCATCTGAATCTGGACCAAAGGCCCACCGCTGACCTACCTAGGTAAACACATCATGGCCAATCACACCCCTTATACCTGCTTCTGTGGAAACTTGCTAAAGGAGGCGCATCCTCTCAGCTCCCGAAGATGACAAAAGACACCCCCGCAACCATTCACAGAGCCCAAATTTGCTTGGCCAACACTTCACACAAATTGTGTTGACACAAGCTTCAGCTCACTCCCTGTTCTGACTTTATTCAAGTCCGGGGACCTGAATTAACAGGACTTTCTACACCCGACAACTCAGGCAGCCAGCACCAATCCTCTGTTTCCTAACTCGGCGATGACAAGCGATACCTCCACTGGGAACAAACCAGCAGGCCCATCACGCTGGGCGAGTCAGCCCCTACGCCACTGCAGACACCCTGCTCTACTGGCTGGCTACTTTGAGGTTATTATTTTTATAGTATATGGACATGGGACCTGCAACCCAAGCTTTATCCCCTGCACTGCTGTTTAAAAGAAGGAGGGTTCCAAAAATATGAGAAAGAAGACCGCACAGCATGGGAATCCATTCAGCACAGGCTGAGCAAATGCAGGAGGCAAGACGGTATGTGCTCACAACTCCAGGAGTGCGGACATTTGTTAGCCTTGGACAGGGGCTAGGGGGAGACAAAGACAAATCAAACAGTGCTGGGGCCATGGGAAGCGACAGGGTGGGTTGGTTCTTGCTGGTTTCATTTTGTGTCATAAAGATACAAATGCTTGATACCTTGTGGGTTTTGAGGTTGGCTTCTCCTTGGTCACAAATGAGAGAGAGGGAGATGGACAGGACTTGTCAGGGTTGTCTGAGTTCTTCAAGTCTGTGTTTCAGCAACTTCTCCTGGACCCAGCACTGCCACTCCTGCTGAGGAACAGTGGGGAAGGGGCCTTCTCGAGCTCCCAGCTGGAAGGAGGGGGCTTCAACGCAGACGGCAGGAGGGAGGGGAGCGTCTTCCTTACAAATACTGTTGCCACCTCAGAAAGTCCCCACTCTCTTCGCTGGCAGTTTCTGTGAAGGCTTACTTTGTTGGGTTCATGGAAGATCAAATCTGAGACAGAAGCTCATGGGGCTCAGAGGAAAGAGGCAGAAACACACCACGCAGAAATACCAGCAGAAGGTGGTGTGATGGTTGGTTCATGTGTCACTTTGGCCAGGTGGCAGTACCCAGGCATCTGGTCAAGCAAACGCTGGCATCACCGTTACTGCAAGGACATTTGTGGCTGGTTAATAACCCAGAAGGCTGGTTTATTAAACCATCAGTCAATTGGCTGCAGCTGTGACTGACTCCATCAACGAAGGGAGTGTCTTTCATAATGAGAGAATGCAATCAGCTGGATTTCATCTAATCAGTTGAAGACTTTAAAGCGAGACAGAGGACCTTCACTTCTCTGGCTAACCAGCAAAGCATTTCCTGAGGAGTTCATCGAAGTCACCAGTACGTTTCCTGAGTTCACTGAACACGTTCATTGAAGTTGCCAGTTTGCTGCCTGAGGAGTTCATCGAACATCTTCCTTGGAATTGCCAGTTTGCTGCCTGCCCTACGGAATTTGGACTCGTGCATACCCACCGTTACATGAGACACTTTTATAAAATCTTGTATTTATAGATATCTGTTGTTGATTCTGTTTCTCTAGAGAACCCTAACTAACACAGGCAGTGTATGCTCCAAGGAACCGAGAAAGTTTCACAGACATGGGGAGCTACCCTCCCAGATTCCACTGGAGCAAGGATGTTCCCCAACCCAACTGCTACAGAAAGACTCAGAAAGAGCCCAGGGGCCACTCTACAAAGGCAGTTCCAAAGAAGCAGCACGTTAAGGTCACCCCACACCCCACACCACCCTCCTCTCAAAACGCCAACCCACCTGGGCGGCC
>PVKY010015498.1:0-10148 GCA_004027775.1 Bradypus variegatus | reverse complement strand
GCTCCTCTGTGAGCCTGTGGGCCAGCACACAGCCTGCAGAGCCTGCTCCCACCACGACATAGCTGTACTCCTCCCTGCTCCTGGGGCCCACGCCGGACAGGGCACAGAGACCTGGGGGCCGCTCCTGCCCCAGAGCACCCCAAGCCAGGGCTCCAAATGGGCGAATGGGTCCACATCTCCAGCCTTGCAGCACACACCACATGCTCCTGGTCCCAAGTCCTCTCACATCCACGGATGCAAATGGAATGCCTCACTTCTCCTAAAACAGGAAAAAAGGCTTTAAAAATCTCAACTCAGCACACATGTGCAAAATCAACCCAAAGCAGTATGAGTCATGCTGGTCAGCAAAGGTCTACTGCATGCTTGCCATGGGCCTGCCCAGGGCTGGATGAGGCAGGCCTGACCCACATGCTCCCTGCCCTGTGAACTAGGAGGCAGAAGGATAAGCAAGAATTTCAGTCCGGTGAGATCTGTGCCAGGATGGATAAGCAGCAGACTAGTGGAGCAGGAGAGAGGCCCCTCCCAAATGCAGTGTCCTCAGAAACATTTCCCAGTAACCAGGCATGAACTCGGAAGCTGGGCAGGAGTCAACCTGCTGGAAGGGAGGAGAGGGCAGGACTTTCTCCAGGTGGAGAAAGAAAGCCAGGCACTTGCACTCATCCATCCTTCCATTCAAGACAGTAGCTGAGCACCTAGCACATTGCCATGTACTGCTTACATACACGGAGGACAAGACATCTATCCTCAAGGAACTGATGGTCTGGGGGTTGCAGGATACGGATGAGACTTAAATAAGGAACTGAACAAAGGTCAGGATGAGAGATGAAGACTGCAGAGCTGAAAGCCTTTGGTCTGATGTCATGGGGGGCACTAGAGGGTTTAGCAGATGGGTCAGAGCTACAATCCTCAAAGATCATGCTGCAGTGATGGAGTTAAACAAAAATACCAAGCTTTTGGATGATCCTTTGCCAACAATAATTAAATCAATGCCACAAAGGTAGAAAAGAACCAGGGTACCCATCAAGACCCCCTCACTGACACAGACTATCTGAAAATGTCCCACCCGTGAGATTCAGGCACACAGGGCCTCCCCAAGACAGGCTAGAGGAGAACTGAGAAAACCAAGAAACCTATAAGAACGCTAATAATTGAGTTCAGCAAAATGGCAGCATACCACTCAGCCAGTAAGTTCACTGCCCTCCCTCTACATGGGACCTGACCCCCAGGGATGTGACTCTCCCTGGCAATGTGGGCGGTGACTCCTGGGAATGAGCCTGGCCCTGGCATTGTGGGATTGAGAAAGTCTTCTTGACCAAAGAGGGGAAAAGAAATGAAACAAAATAAAGTTTCAGTGGCTCAGAGGTTTCAAATGGAGTTGAGAGGTCACTCTGGAGGGCATTCTTATGTGCTATATGGAGATCCCTTTTTAGTTTTTAGTGTATTGGAATAGTTAGAAGGAAATACCTGAAATTGCTGAACTGCAATCCAGTATCCTTGATTCTTGAAAACAACTGTATAACTATATAGCTTACACGGTGTGACTGTGCAATTGTGAAAACCTTGTGGTTCACACTCCCTTTATCCAGTGTATGCACACAGGTGAGTAGAAAAATGGGGACAAAGACTAAATAAATAATAGGGGGAAATGGGGGGGATGGGATGTTTTGGGTGTTCTTATATTTTTATTCTTATTTTTATTTTTTTGGAATAATGAAAATGTTCAAAACTTGATTGTGGTGATGAATGCACAACTATATTATGGTAACTGAACAACTGATTGTACAGTGTGCATGACTATAGGGTATGTGAATATATCTCAATAAAACTGAATTGAAAAAAGACAGGGTAAAAAGATCAATACACAAAAACCAGTTGTGTTTCTATGCCCCAGCAATGAACAATCTGAAAAGAAAGCAATTCCATTTACAGTAGCAACTAAAAGAATAAAATATCTAGGAATAAATTTAACCAGGAATATAAAGGATGTGTATGTAGACAGACAACTACAAATTATTACTAACAGAAATTATAGAAGACCTAAGTAAATGGAAAGATATTCCATGCTCATGGACTGGAAGACTGAATATTGTCAAGATGTCAACACTATCCAAAATGATTAACACAATTACAACCAAAATTTCAATAGCTTTCTTCACAAAATGAAAAAAGCTAACCATCTGTGCTGGTTTGGATGCATTATGTCCCCCAAACCACCATTATCTTTGATGTCATCTTGAGCAGATTGTAATTCTTTGAGTATTTCCATGGAGATGTGCCCCACCCAACTGTGGGTGATGACTTTGTATAATTTCCATGGAGGTGTTACCCCACCCATTCAGGGTGGGTCTAAATTAAATCACTAGAGCCATATAAATGAGCTGACAAACACCACAAGGAATGCAGCTAAGTGTGACATTTTGAAGAGCAACTGAGAGTGATATTTTGAAGACGAGCCACAGCCAAGAAGGATACTTTGAAGATGCATGGAAGCTGAGAGAGTAACTACAGATGAGAGACAGTTTGAAGATGGCCATTGAAAGCAGACACTTGGCTCTGGAGAAGCTAAGAGAGGATGCCCCAAGAGCAACTGAGAGTGACATTTTGAAGAGGAGCTGCGGCCTAGAAAGGAATGTCCTGGGACAAAGCTATTTTGAAACCAGAACTTGGAGCAAACGCCAGCCACATGCCCTCCCAGCTAACAGAGGTTTACTGGACACCACTGGCCATACTCCAGTGAAGGTACCCAATTCTTGATGTGTTACCTTGGACACTTTATGGCCTTAAGACTGTAACTGTGTAACCAAATAAACCCCCTTTATAAATGCCAATCCATTTCCGGTGTTTTGCTTTCTGGCAGCATTAGCAAACCAGAACACATTCATAGGAAGGGCAAGGGATTCTGAATAGCTAAAACAATCTTGAAAAAGAACAAAGTTGGAGGACTCACCCTTCCAGATTTCAAAACTTATTACCAAGTAATTAAAATGGTGTGGTACTGGTACAAGGACAAATATATAAACCAATGGAACAGAACTGAGAGAGCATAAACAACCCACACTTCTATAGCCAACTGAATTTTCACAAGGGAGCCAAGTCCAATCAATAGGGAAATAATAGTCTCTTCAACAAATGGTGCTGGGAAAACTGGATATCCATGTGCAGAATAATGAAAGTGGACCTCTACCTCACACCATATACAAAAATTAGCTTAAAAGGATCAAAAGCCTAAATAAAAGTGCTAAAACTACAAAACCCTTAGAAAACAGGGATGCATCTTTAGGACCTTGCATTAGGCAATGGATGCTTAGACTTGACACCAAAACATGAGCAACACCACCAACAAAAATAAATTGTACTTCATCAAAATTACAAATTTTTGTGCATCAGAAGACATTATCAAGAAAGTGAAAACACAATAGAATGGGAGAAAATAATTGGAATCCATGTATCTGATAAGAGTTGAATATTCACAACATATGAACAACACCTACAAGTCAACAACCAAAACACAAAAATCCGATTTAAAAATGGGTAACAGCAAGTGGTTCAACACAAGAAAATTAATGCAACACACCACATCAACAAATTGAATAGGAAAAACCACATGATCATCTCAATTGATGCAGAAAAGGCATCTGATAAAATCCAGCATCCTTTCTTGATTAAAAAGCTTAGAAAGGCAGGAATCAAAGGAAACTTACTTAATAGACAATAAAGGACATATATGAAAAACCCACAGCTAACATTGTACTCAACGGCGAGAGTTGAAAGCTTTCCTTCTTAGATCAGGAACAAAACAGAGATGTTCACTGTCACAACTTTTGTTCAACATTATGCTAGAAGTTCTAGCTAGAGCAATTAGGCAAGATAAAAGTCATTCAAATCAGAAAAGAAGAAGTAAAACTTTCACTATTTGCAGAGGACATTATAATATAATTAGAAAACCTTGAAAACAACTATGACAAAGCTACTTGAGCTAATAAATGAGTTCAGAAAAATGGAGGGATTCAAGATCAAAATGCAAAAAATCAGTAGGGCTTCCATAATAATAAGCTATCCAAGGAGGTAATCAAGAAAAAAAAACTCCATTTACAGTAGCAACTAAAAGAATTAAATATGTAGAAATAAACTTAACTAAGGATGTAAAGGACCTGTACACAGACAACTATAAAACACTGCTAAAAGAAATTTTAAAAAGACCTAAAGACATGGAAAGACACCTGTGTTCACAGTTTGGAAGTCTAAATATCATTAAGATGTCAGTTCTACCCAAATTGATCTGTAGATTCAATGCACTACCAATCAAAATTCCAACAGCCTACTTTACAAAAATGGAAAAGCTAATTATCAGATGTATTTGGAAGAGTAAGGGGCCGCGAATAGCCAAAACATCTTGAAAAAGAAGAATGAAGTTGGAGGACTTATACTTCCTCATTTAATTATAAAGCTACAGTAGTCAAAACTGCATAGTACTGGCATAAAGATAAACATCTTGATCGATGTAATCTAATTGAGAGTTCAGAAATAGACCCTCAAATCTATGGTCAAATGATTTTTGACAAGTCTTCCAAATTGACTTAAATGGGACAGAACAGTCTCTTCGACAAATGGTGTTGGGAGAACTGGATAACCATATCCAAAAGAATGAAAGAGGACCCCTATCTCACACCCTATACAAAAGAAATTCAAAACGGATAAAAGACCTGAATATAAAAGCCAGAACCATAAAACTCCTAGCAGAAAATGTAGGGAAACATCTTTAAGATCTAGTAATAGGAGGTAGTTCTGTTGTACAAGCAACAAAATAAAAAATAGATAAATGAGACCTCTTCAAACTTGAAAACTTCTGTGCTTCAAAGGATTTTGTCAAAAGGGTAAAAAGGCAGCCGACTCAATGGGAGAAAATATTTGGAAACCACTTATCTGATGAGGTTTTGATATCCAGAATCAAACTCCTACTACTCAATAAAAAGATGAACAGCCCAATTTAAAAATGGGCAAAATACATGAATAGACATTTTTCCAAATAGAAAATACAGATGGCTGAAAAGCACATGAAAAGATATTCATCTTCACTGGCCATTAGGGAAACGCAAATCAAAACCACAATGAGTTATCATCTCAAACCTACCAGAATGGCTGCTATTAAACAAAGAGAAAACTGCAAGTGTTGGAGGGGATGTGAAGAAATAGGAACATTTATTCACTGCTGGTGGGAATGTAAAATGGTACAGCTGCTATGGAGGCTGGTTTGGCAGTTTCTCAGGAAGGTAAAGCGTTGCCTTATGATCTGGCGATCCTGCTACTCAGGATATACCCAGAAGATTTGAAATCAGGGACACAAATAGACATTTGCACATTGATGTTCATAGAAGCATTATACACAATTGCCAAAAGACAGAAACAACCCAAGTGTCCATGAACAGATGAATGGATAAACAAAATGTGGTATGTACATACAATAGAATATTATTCAGCAATAAGAAGGAATGAAGTCATGAAGCATGAGACAACAGGGATGAATCTAGAGAACATTATGTTAAGTAAAATAAGCCAGATACAATACGACACATATTCTATGATCTCATGGATATAAACTAATTATAATATGTAAACTCATAGACATAAAATACAGAATATAGGTTACGAGGATATAGAATGAGGCTAAAGAATGGGGAGCAGTTGCTTAATATGTGCAGAAAGTTCAAGTTGCACTTAAATGTTTGAAAATGGATAGCAGTAACAGTAGCACATTATTGTGAAAATAATAGTGCTGAATGGCATGTGAATGTGGTAGAAAGGGAAGTTTAGAGTCATGTATGTCAAGAAAGTTGGAGGGGGGTTAAAACATGGGAATGTTTAACAGAATGAATCTTGTGATGGACTGTGTGGTTAACTGTACAAATATAAAAAATATTAAGTTACTTCATGAACTAGAACAAATGTATGACACTATTACAAGGAGTTAATAATAGAGGGGAATATGGGGGGAAATGTACCTAGTAAAACTATGGACTAGAGTTAACTTAATATTTTAATATTCTTTCATCAACAGTAACAAATGTACCACACCAATACTATGGGTCAACAATGGGGGGTGGAAGGGGCATAAGGGAAATGGGAAGATTTAGGGTTTTTTTAACATTCTTACTTCTTTTCTAGAGTAATGAAAATGTTTTAAAATTGATCATGGTGACAAATGCACAACTATGTGATGACAGTGTGAGCAAAAAAAAGGGCAAAGGACTTGAACAGACATCTCCCTGGGGAAGATATACAAATGGCTAATAAGCATGTGAAAAGATGGTCAAATCATTAACGATTTGGGAAATGCAAATCAAAACTGCAATGAGATACCACCTCAAATCCACTAGAATGGCTATATTTTTAAAAATAGAAAATAAAAAGTGCTGTCAAGGATATGAAGAACTTGGAACCTCAGGGCACTATTGGTGGGAATGGAAAATAGTGCAACCTTTGTGGAAAACAGTTTGGTGGTTTCTCAGGAAGTTAAACAGAATTACCATATAACCCAGCAATCCCACTTCCAGGTATATAACAAATAGAACTGAAAGCAGGGATTTGGACAGATAATGTGTACACCAATGTTCACAGTAGCATTTTCACAATAGGCAAAAGGTGGAAGCAACTCAAATGTCTATCAGCAGATGAACAGATAAACAAAATGTGGTAGATATATACAACAGAATATTACTCAACCTTAAAAAGGAATGTATTTCTGATACATGCTACTAGAAGGATGAATCTTGAAGACATCACGTTAAATGAAGTAAAACAGATAAAAAGGGACAGATGTTGTGTGATTCCACTAATATAAAATAGCTAGAATATACAAATCCATAGAGATAAAACACTCTTTGTTGCTCAGATGTGGCCTTCTCTCTCTAGCCTAGCCACCTCAGCGGTGATCTCACTGCCTTCCCCCCTATATGGGACCTGACTTCCAGGGGTGTAAATCTCCCTGGCAATGCAGGATATAATTCCCAGGGATGAATCTGGACTCAACATCATGGGATTGAGAACATCTTGACCAAAAGGGGGTTGCGAAATGAAACAAAATAAAGTTTCAGTGGCTGAGAGATTCTAAACGGAATTGAGAGGTCACTCTGGTGGACATTCTTACACACTAATAGATAACCCTTTTTAAATACCTGAAACTATCAAACTGCAGAAAAAAAAAAGTAGAGCACAGGTTATAAGGCACAGGGATGGGGGAAAGGGGGCTTCATGAATAACAAGTATAGGTTTTCTCTTTGGGGTGATGGGAAAGTTCTAAGGATGGTTTGTGTAAAGGAAGTGCAACAGGGTACATGTGATTATTCCCGCTGAACAGTATTCTTGAGAGTGGGTGCAATGAGAAAGCCTACAATGTATATATGTTTGCACAGTTTTAAAAAGGAGCTATTAAAGTGACAATGATAGTGGAATTCAGTTACTTCTCTAGGGCAGCTGGTAAATAGCCAGGAACTGTATGGAACAGCCATTTCAGGGATTTCTGTGATGGTCACACATTGTACACCAGTGTGGAATGAGTAGAAAGGCTGAGATTGCACAAAAGACCTGTAAGTGTCCCAGCCAAGGGGCTGGCGCACCGCCCCCGCCCCCACCCTGCCCCAGGCAGGCAGACTGTCTGGGAGCTGGTTCCCTGAGGGAAAAGGAAACAATCTGTACTGGGAGCAAGGAGGGGGCTCAACCCAGCCCCAAATACAGAATTAATTAACAAATTCAGACTGCTGAATAAAAGCTCCAAGCAACGACAAACCAAGAGCAGGCACCAAAGTAACTGGAGGAATTGGTCAGGCACAGAGGAGGCAGGGCTAACAACAGCAGCAAAAAAAACAGACTTGGAGTTGGAGGTTTTCAGAAATGGAAAAGGGCTGGGTTCCAAGAAAGGGGGTCACACAGAAATGGCTACCAACTCAGGCTCCCATTTGCAAACCCAGGGAGCTGGGGTCCAGGTCTGAAAAAGTTTTCTTTTTATTTTTCTTGCTCTCCAACTCTGTATCTTAAGTTTTCATCAGAGCTCCTACTTCAGCACTGCCTCAGGCAAGGGTAGAATTAACATTGTCTGAGAATAACTATTCAGGTGAAAGAGAAAATAGGCAAAAGGGCATATCTTCGAATAGTCTATACTGGGAATGACAAAACTTGGGGGCAGGGGAAAGGCCTTGGAAAAGGATTTTTTTTTTAAAAATAACTATTCTAAGTAGTTGATTACAGAAAGCCTCAGATATTTGCATAGGCCCCTGGACCCAGGCAAGGGCAGAGCTAAGACAGGTCTGAGAGACAAAGCAATGAGTCTAGTGGAGGATAGAATTCCCTAAAGGGCATAACTTCCCCAAGGAAAGGGGGGCAGGGCCCAGCACAAGTGGTGTCTGGCCCTCCTTCAAAGTGTATGGCCCTCCTTCAAAGAACTCAGGCCCCAGGGGCGGAAAAACAAAAATCAACTTGAGTCAACCACATTCCTGGCAGGGACAGGGTCTGCCGAGAATTAAAGGCACCTGAGGCATCTCCTTACCTTAGTGGGGAGCTATGGGCTGACATGTACCACCTGCTGGATAGGATAGGAAAAGCACGGAGTCTAGAGGCATCACAGAAGGGTCTGACAACCTACAAGTCTCATTATCAGGGAAACTTCATGCCCTCCTGAGACCTGGGACTGTCTGGACTGGGAAAATCTGATTGGGGTAAATCACATCTGGGGAGACCCTCTCACAAAAAGATTATAAAGAAGGAGGGCAAGAAACAGAAAAATGGGTGAAAAATGCTGATCAACTAAACAGAAGCCATGTTAGAGGTCTAGAGTAAGTTGAACAGAATGCCAAAGAACAGATAGAGAACAAAGCCAACCAACAAGAAAAACCTAGATAAAAGAGGGAATATAAGTTCTAGAATAAAGCAATCAAGAAAATCAGATGTCTAGACTGCTAAAAATAGCGAGCCATACTACGAAACATGAAAATACAAACCAGCCAAAGGAAAAAACTAACACTTAAACAGAGATACAGGAATTGAAACAACAAATTAAAGATGTTCAAAAAACATGTTAAATCAATTCAGAAATAAAACCACTGAGATAAGGGAAGATATGGCAAAATAGATGAAGGATATAAAGAAGATACTGGGTGAACATAAGAAAGAACTTCAAAAGTTTGAAAAACCGAATGGTAGAACTTATGGGAATGAAAGACACAATAAAAGAGTTGGAAAACACAATGGAGCACACAACAGCAGATCTGAAGAGGCAGAAGACAGGATCAGTGAAGTGGAAAACAGAATATTTGAATCATACAAACAAAAGAACAGAAAGGGAAAAGAATGGAAAAATACAAGCAGGGTCTTAGGGAACAGAATAACAACATGAAGCACATAAATATATGTGTTATGGGTGTTCCAGAAGGAGAAGAGAAGGGAAAAGGGGCAGAAAGAACAATAGAAGAAATAATCACTGAAAGTTTCCCAACTCTTATGAAAGACACAAAATTACAGATTAAAGAAGTGCAGCATACCCCAAATAGAAGAGATCCCAATAGACCTCCTCCAAGACACTTACTGATGGGATTGTCCAATGTCAAAGACAAACAGAAAATTCTGAAAGCAGCAAGAGAAAAGTGATCCATCACATACAGGGGAAACTCAATAAGACCATGTACAGATTTCTTCACAGAAACCAGGAAGGCTAGAAGGTAGTGGTATGATATATTTAAGATTCCGAAAGAGAAAAACTGCCAACTAAGAATTCTATAACCCACAAAACTGTCCTTCAAAAAGAGAGGGGAGAGGCGGGGCAAGACGGCGGAGTGGTGAGGTGCAGAAATTCGTCTCTCCCCTAAAGCAGCTGGCAACTACCCAAGAACTATACAAAACAGTGTTTTCAGGGTGTCCAGTAACCAGTCACACATTGGATGCAAGTTTGGAATTGGAGGAAAAGCCGAGATCGCAGCGAACATTGTAAGTTCCCCGGAACGGAGGTCTGGCGCCCCTCCCCACTCAGATCTCAGACTGTTTTGCTGCTGACTCCCTGAAAAGGGGGGAAAAAAAAACAAAACCAAAAAACAGCAATCAGCTGAGAGCAAGAAGAGGGGCTCAACCCAGCCTCAACTGCAGAATTAATTAACAAATTAATT